>JAPMLY010002415.1:0-49710 GCA_026401115.1 Tetraselmis chui
CTTAAATACAACTGAATTTCTCTCCCCTGACACCATCGAACAACAGTGCCAAGCCCGCATACGCAAACTCCTTCACGCCACCACCACAGATAAGATAACGAAAATAAAAACTCGAGCCAATACGGCCTACGACACCTGCCCCAAACTCTCCCACCGACGCCTAAAAATTAAAAGCGGCCTCCTGCCCCCCGCCGGCGCCGCCTCCACCCTCCACCGCATCACTAGACCCGATAAAACTACCGCATCCTCTCCCTCCGCCGTCATTGACGCGGTGCACTCTCACATCGCCACCGAACTCGGCCGCGCCACCCCACACGAACTGTCCGCCCCCCCGTGGGAACTCCCCGACAACCCCGACAACTTCACCATCGAACCCCGCGGCGACCCCTCTCTCACCCTTGCCGACATGATTACCCGCGCCACTTTCGATACAACCCTCAACTCCCTCGGCACCGGCACAGCCCCCGGCCCCGACGGTATCCCCAATGAAATCATAAAATTCCTACCTCCGGCGACCCGCTCCGCCCTCTTCTCTCTCCTCTCCCTCCTCGCCCACAAATCCTACACCCCTCTTGACTGGTGCCACAGCACAACTTGCCTACTACATAAAAAGGGCGACCCCTCCCTCCTCGATAACTACCGCCCTATCAGCCTCATGAATAACCTCCTTAAACTTTGGACAGCACTAATCAAAGATGCAGGCTCGAAATACGCCGAAACCCACGGCATTCCCAGCGACCAACATGACGGCTTCCGACAACACCGCAGCATCCACGATGCTCTCTCCTCCCTCATTATGACGATGGAGGACGCGAAACTCCACAAGAAAGACATCTACGTCATGTACGCGGATTTCAAAGGCGCCTTCAACGCCGCAGACCACCGCATCATGTTCAAACACATGCGTCAACTCGGTATGCCCCCCACCTTTGTCGACACATGCGAACACCTCTACGGGGTCTCAACCACAGATTATATTACTCCACATGGCCCCACCCCTCCTATCGACATTAACCGCGGAACCCTCTAGGGTGACACCCTCTCCCCCTTCCTATTTACCCTCTTCCTTGAACCCTTCCTTCGCTGGCTCACGGTGGGCAGTCGGGGCTATCGCCCAGCCCCCCCCGCCACTAACGTCGACCCCAAAGAACCTACAGCAACATACCCAGGACACGGCTTCGCTGACGACCTCAGCCTAGCCACGGGCTCGACCCCCAACATGACCATCCAACTCAGGAAACTCTCCCTCTTCAGCGCCTACACGGGCATGACCGTCAACATCCGCAAATGCTGCATCACCGGCGCCCTCTGGCGCACAGGCAACGCCCTCACCCTCGCCAACACTACCCTCCTCGCATCCCGCCTGCAAACTCAGTTCATCACCCTCAACTCCTCCCCGGCCCCCATTCCCTCCATTGGCCCCGCGGACACATACCGCGTCCTAGGGGTAGAACTTAACACCTCCCTCAACTTCACCAAACACTGGCACGAACTAAAACGTGCCACTCCATCCCTCATCACCACCCTTTCCACCTCCCCACTAACACAATCCCGCAGAATCAGGGTCATCCGTGGACTCCTCATCGGCAAACATTTCACCCTCCAGCTCGGCCTCTTCACCGACTCCCAACTCGACACTCTAGAAGGACAAATCTGCCGCGCACTCCGCTCCGCCGTCTCCTTGGTACGTAACCTTCCCCGCACCGCCCTCCACCGCCCTACCTCCGACCTAGGATACGGCCTCCCCTCCCTCAAAGCCCTCGCCGCACAACTCACAGTTTGCCACCTACGCAAAATCATGAACAACTCAGGCTATAGAGGCCACATGGCCCGCGCACACATCCGCACCTTATCCACCACGTACTCCCACTGGCCCTCGGAATCCATCATGTCAACATGTTACACCCCACCCACACTCAAGTGCCTAGTCAGAGCGCATCGCGATGCGGGCACCCTATTCCACAACATCCCTCCACTCTCCCTCACCAACCCTATCGCCTCCACAATCCGCGCCCACTTCAACACTCAAGACAACGCCCTCCTCGCCTCACTCCGGGACAAAGCCACACACATCACCGACCCTCACACATATAAACAAGCTTACTGCGATTTCTCTCCCCGCAAAACACACGCCTCCCTCCTCCCCCGCCTGACCCCCCTTTGGAAAAATAACATCACCACGTGGCCACAAGTCCTCCTCAGAGCCACCTCATCCTCCTTCATCCTCAAATCATGCAAATCCAGCACCACACTCACGGGGTCCACTACCCCACTCTCAGTTCCCATCCGTCTACTCGCAGCAATCCTCACCGAACCCCTCGATACCATCCACAACCGCCTTGCCCTCACGGGCCTCACCACCAAACAAGCATCCCCCCCACCACTATACACCCCTCATGGATTCCCCTCCTCTCCCCACACCTCCCTCGCTCACCCCCCACCCTCTCGTCCGAAATCTACACCTCCCGTACCACTCACCCCACCCCCAACGCACCCACCACACACTTAGACACAGAATACCTCACCGCCTCAGACCACCACTACCCCCCCTGCGACGTAACGCGCATCATTTCCAAACATAAGGACACAGAATACGGCCAAACGCAGTACATTGTTGAATGGGCCCCGGAACACCTCACGGAATGGGACATCCAACTCCAACTCGACGACGGCTTCCGCCTCATCTCCTCCACTCCCACATCGGTATGCCTCCCCACCACATGCTCCATTTGTCATGACCCACTGCACACAGAACCCACCTCCGCCTGCTGCACATGCCCGCACTTTGCCATACATTCCCAATGCCGCCCAGCTCAAGGACCCGCCACATGGCAGTGCGAGTGGTGTGCTCGCGGCCAACAACACGACCTCACCCACCTCCAAGAGGTCCAGTGGGCCCCATGCCTACAACTTCACGACACCATCAGTGAGACCCCCTCCGGCCCCACCGCCGTCACCGCATTCAACTCCGGTTATGTCCCCTCCACGACACCCATTCTGCCAGAACCAAGACCCCCTCCATGGTCAAACCCCCTAATCACATTCAACCACGACCCCATCAACCCCGACCTCGACATGCTCCCTACCGGTAAATTCGCCATCCACGCACACCCATCACTCCACGACACAACCATACTATGCACTCCCGACGGCCGCGCGGTCACCACCCTCAACGGCCCCCGCGTCCGCCATCTCTACCAACTCTTTCGCCCCGACCTCTCGCAACATACGTTCGAAGAGGAGGTCTACCACCTCCTCACTCGGCTAGGTTCCCGCTCAGAAATCCACTCACCCACACCCGCCACCACCACCCGCAACAGATGGGCCACCAAAGAAGACCTCCTCACAACACTCCGTCACATATTCCGCATCCGTACAGAACTATACTCCGACCCCCTCAATAAATCCCTTCACTCCCACACCTACCACTCCCTCTACCCCGAAGACTTAATCTTCTCATCTAGTGGCAGCAATGCCCCACACACATGGCAAGGCACCAACATCGCCAACCCAGAATACGACCACGAATGCATGCGACGCGCCATGGAACACGTAATCACTAGCGCACACCTCACACCCCCTCACAACGCAACCATCCTCATACTCCCCCGATGGGAACACACACCATACCGCCACTCCAAATACATCAACTCCCCATACACCCACCACCTTTACACCCTCCCCAACGACGCAAACACCTTCCTTCCCCCTGACCAACACACATGCACTCCCACCCCTACCCCATTCGGCACACGCTGGATGGTCGACATCTACCTCGTCGCCAACCCCCTCGCACTCTCCACCCTACCGTCATTCACAGCCATGGCCGCACTCCATAACACTCTCGAATCTATCTACGACACTCACCTCCCCGACCCCGACATCATTGCCCCTCCTCCTCAGCTCCTCGACACCTACTCACCCCACTAAGCAGGCACATACCACCTCCCCCCTGACCCGACTCACCCCATCACATACCCCCTCCCGGAACGCATGCAACTAACATACCACCCCACCAGAGGCACTCTTGCTTGGAACTGGCAGGACTTTGTCTACACAGACGGCTCGAAAAAAGAAGGCTCGTCCCCCCTCGGAGCAGCAGCTACCCACCCCGCCTCGGACACCAAAATCAAAATCCTGGTGACCTCTACCCCTCCCTCGCACACAATAAACCGCGCTGAATTAGCTGGCATAGATATAGGCCTCCAGCTTGGCCGTACCCACCTCCTCACAGACAGTGCGTGCTCCCTCCGCCTCATGCAAGGATACCTCAACTGCCCTTCCATTTACAGACACAACATCCACCGCGACACCCTCCTATCCATCACACACACCCTTAAAACCCGCTGCGACGCAGGCATCCGCACACACCTCGGCAAAATCAAAGCACACAACCACTCCCTAGGTAACGACCTCGCAGACACCCTCGCCAACCAAGTAGCGGATGGCCACCCGCCCGACACTACATACACCACAGGTTCAGAGGTCGCGATAGGCCACTAGACCTAGCCATACACCCTCGTACCACAAACCCTAGGGGACCCATTACCATACAGATACACCAACCTCAAAGCCGACGCACACACCTACAACACCAAACACACACACACGCCCCTCTCGCAAACAACCAAACACGGTGCCCTCCTCGCCCGCGCCGCGGAGGACGGCGCCGATTTCACTTTCCACAAAAAACACTCAACCCTCACAAATGTCCAGTTCACACACAAGCAATAATTCATGTGGGGAGTCCACAACACCCGTCTTCTTACTCATAACCCTACCCTGCGCTGCCCCCTATGTGGCCAATTCACTAGCAACGGCCACATGGCCGGTAACTGCCCCACCATGTCTGGCCTAAGACAGGACCGACACAACAACGCGCTACAACTCCTACTCTCCCCCCTGGAGCGCCACAACGGAGGACGCTGGGAAACCACCACTGCAGACTTCGGAAACAAACCCATAAAATCCTTTGCTTCCCCCATTCATGCCCACACTCCACTTGACTGCCACCCACCTCACCCCACCCATATGCCCACCCGCCTTGTGGCTGCTGGCGAAGGTCTCTCGCCCGATTCCCTAACCTCGTGTCCCGCCGTCCTCCCTCCTGAGATTCTCCCCCCCGCGCTACGACCCACCGCACACAAACCCGACTTCATCCGCATCCTCGAGCCTCGATTCGTGGGTCACTCAAACGGTCGCCGACGTTACGCATCCATCAAAAGGATTCAGATAGGGGAATGGAAGTACTGCACCGACAATAACCTCTCCCACACAGCCCACCTCATACGTGCCAAATACACACCCCTTGCAAACGCCATCCGCAGCCACTGGCCAGGCACAGTGGTTGACATCCTTCCCATCGTCATGAGCCGCACAGGTACACCGCACTCCTCCACCATCACGAGTCTCACCTCCCTCCTCACCGCCCGCACCGACCCTCCTGACAAACTCGTCTCCAAAGCACGCCTCGACACGTCTCGCATCCTTGCACAACTCCATACGCATACCGTCCAATGGCTGCACCACCTCCTACTCATATACCGCATCAAGTCCCGCACGACCTCCCGCCGCACCTCCGCACATTGCCCCTTTGCACGCCCCTGAATGCACACCACCATCACCCCGCATCAGACCCTCCCCGGGGGGGAGTAAAACCCCCGAACACCCTTGGAGAGGTTGGACATAGGTGGTTCACGGTCTAGCCCTGACTTGTATGTTCCCTGTATGGCATAGTTGGGAGGGCCCTGAGACAGCAGCCGGCACATACGGCTTTTTGGTGAAAAACCGGCGCATACGGTACATGTTGTAAACAATTTCAATTTCAATTTCAATTTCAATTACTGTCAGCCTCATATGCATGGCGATCAGCAAGGTATGCATGGTGCTTAACAACAACTGCATGGAGGCCAGCATTTCTTGCATGGCCCTCGCGGAGGCGGTGGTGTGCGGGGGGGGCGTCGTCCCACAATCGACCTCGTGGTTGTTAGACGGGCGGGCCACAAGTAAGATGGATTCGACTTGGACTCGCTCAATCGCTACATGAAGAAGACAACGCCCACCCTTGGGCAACACACTGAGTTTGAGCAGTGGAAAGAACGTTGTTCACGTTCTTATCCCTTATAGATGTGTACCAAATTCCCCAGCATTCCATTTAGTGTGGCTAGATGAAGTTGCACAAAACTACGCCTATGCCATGTCGATGCATGTTGCGAACAAGAACAAACGCCCGAACCATGCGGTCAAATGCGTCTCTACAATACGCCACGGCTATGTTGCTGCTGCTTTGGCCATCCTTTGTGAGCGTATGGATGGCTTGTCGTTCGTGCGCCCGCTATTCCTTCTAAACAACCTCATGTTGCGCTTGCGCCACGGTATAGTCCCGTACGGAGTACGCCCACGTCATGCGCTAGTCATTCGATGATTACAAGGAGACATGCGAGATGATAAGTGGCTCGGCTGCCTTACACACGCACCACATTGGTTTGCTGATGATGCGTGGCATTTCGTGCAACGGTCATTTCGGCCAAGCGAAGCAGTTTGTGATAAATGCGGTTGCCGCAAACTGTCTTTTCTCAGTGGACGATGTGATGCCCAACATTATCCACATTTCCCAAAACGTGTAGGACTGTCTCACTGAATCTTGTATGGCTCCCCCTACTACACCCGCCCCGCCTATCTCTGCATTTGTTGCTCCTAGCCGTGGTCATCAACGGGGGGGAAGGGGGGGGGGGGTTAGAGTTGGGAACGGATGGTTACATGGAGGTCGTGCCGGCCCCACAAGGGGGCCGGCTGTGGTGACTAGAGAAGTGGGAAGAAAGAGATGGCGGCCGGCGAAGGCACCGGCAGGGCCGCCCGACCGCCACTAATAGGGAATAGAGTACCGCTAATAGTATAACACTAAGTACTAGGATGACAAATAGCTACCTTATATATAAGTAAGAGGCAACGGGATGCTAGTGCTAACACCCCCCCTCAAGGTAGCCGAGGTGTTGACGTCGTCCTAGCTTGCGTCGAGGAAGGTGCCATCTTGGTCGAAGGTGTAGTGCTTGTAGCGTGTGTCTCAAGCCGGGTAGGTGTAGCGACATGCGCTCACAAAAACGTGCCGCTACCGGCGAGTTACCGATAAGAAGCGGTTCCAAATGTACTGCGTAATGTTTCATTCTGACATGTAGCGGGAAAACTGTCCCCAAGCGAATTAGCCGACGCATGAGAGCAACCGGCGAGGAAGAAGCAAAGCCAGCAAGGCTGTTAGGAGCGTGTAGGCACGCAAAAGCATAGACGGGCGCTCGTGTTGACTCCCCCCTTTCGCCGTGGGAAAGTTAAGCTCCTCGCTAAGTTAGGTGAGCTTTTGCGGCGTTGCCTCGGAAAAAACAATAACAGTACTACTTAAAGTATGCACGGGCCGAATTTTCGCGGGTCGGTCTTAAAAAACAATATCCGGTCGAGAGCATCGGTAGGGTGATGGCTAGGTAAGATTGGAAGCTGGGTGGGGCGAGCGTGGCGCCGGGCGCTTTACACACGCTCTTCTCCTTTTTACGTGGGGGATGGTAGGACAATCGCGGACAACGAGCTCGAAGGCGAAGCGTGGTTTTGGTTGGACGATGAATTACTAGCGTGGTACCGAGCGCTTTACACACGCTCTACTCTTTTTTACGTGGGAGTAGGTAGGACTAGCGTGGCGCCGAGCGCTTTACACACACTCTTCTCTAGTGAAACGTGGTGGAGGGCCCATAACTTGTTAGAGTTGGGAACGGATAGTTACATGGAGGTCGTGCCGGCCCCACAAGGGGGCCGGCTGTGGTGACTAGAGAAGTGGGAGGACAGAGATGGCGGCCGGCGAAGGCACCGGCAAGGCCGCCCGACCGCCACTAATAGGGAATAGAGTACCGCTAATAGCATAACACTAAGTACTAGGATGACAAATAGCTACCTTATACATAAGTAAGAGGCAACGGGATGCTAGTGCTAACAGGGGGCGTGATCACTTCGGTCGTTGCGGTCGCGGTGGTCGTGGCATGCCGAACAACTGCAGGGCGTGTGGCAGCTTGGACCATATCTTGTCATCATGCACATTTTCAGATGTTGTGCTCACGAAGTGCTATACTCTCGCTAAGCGCAAGATGATTGTCCAAAAGTACGGCTCTCCCGGCAGTTCTGCCACACCTACCGCGCTCCCGAGTGATGTATCCCATGACAATGTACCTCTCCATGACGTGGACGATGGCCCCACCGTGGAGGAATGCACATACGAGTATGACGTCACATAATTTAGTGTCTCCTTCAGTTCCGTTGCATTTTCATCCTCCCTCACCCCTTGCCGTGACCTCTCCCACTTTTGGGTAGTCGACTCGGCATGTTCAATTAACCCCACTACATTTTACGGTGATTTCGTGTCATTCGACCCTCCTTCGGGGTCTTCCCGTGTGGGGGGTGTCGGCGTTGACGTTGTTGGGAGCGGCAAGGTTTAGATTGCCACCCCCCTGTGTTATGCCATGTTATTCATCGCAATGTACATGCTTAGTATACTCCTAACATGACGTTGCGCTCTTCACAACGTGTCGGTCGTCTTTTTAGTGTCTGCTCGAGGCAATCCCATAGCGGCTACGAACTAGTTTTCCCGACTATCCTAGCTGTTGGTCTCCTCGTGGTGCCCACAAAAATGGGTGTGTCGAAGCTGTCAAGCAACGACCTTTGCCAACTAAGCCAGAAGACACCACAATAGAGGCTGTCCTCCGTAGATAGACATGTTGTGGACAGAAATGACGTCGCACTGACTCCATAATGTTATCTGGTTTTGTGGCACCGCCGCTTTGGTCAAATGAACATGCACAGCTTCCAAGCTCAGCATGAGAATGGCGTTCCAACGTCGCCGGCCACGCCTATTTATATAAAAGTTGTTTCTTGCGACTTGTGAAACTTGAAGGGGTGATGTGGAATGATAACACTCTCGGGGTAACACAAAACGCCATCCCACCTTCAGCAAGTGCCTATCACATGACACGCACACGTCATGTGATGAGTTCACGCCAACCTCTATCCCGAGCCATTAGATGGCATCTAACGCTTAGGAACTTGCCACTGTCAACACAATGATCCATTCAGGCTTATCATCTTGTAATCTTGAGACATAGCAGTCCTACCACGTTAAGCACGCTCAGCTTAGCAACATTGCGTAGAAGCAACTCAATTACTATGCAACACCATTTTGCTCAACACTCCCCCTTGCTGCTCAAGCAAACCCATAATAATCGTTTTGCACAACTTCTTGTGCTTTATACTCGCCAATGGCTTGGGTAGCACATCAACAAGCATGTCCTCCGTGGCACTGTATCGGACCTCGATGTGTCCGCTCTCTACCTTCTCCCGGCAGAAGTGGTACCTCTCGTCGATGTACTTACTACGCCCGGTTGTCGTGCTATTGTTGCTAATGAGCAATGGAGCTTTGATTGTCCTCGTGTATGGTGATTGCAAAACCGGGGGCTTGGTGCAACTCATGGAGCAGTTGCTTTAAAAACGTCGCCTCTTGAGTAGCCGCGGATAGCGCCATGTACTATGTCCCCGCTGTCGACAACGCTACGCTTTGTTGGTCTTGACTCTTCTAACTCACGGTTGTACCGCTGAAAACATTCCCCGTGCGAAAACGCCACCTACCCAAGTCACTTGCATAGTCGAAATCCGACCATCTTACAAGCTTCGATGAAAGTGCAGCTCCATACCTCAACACCGAATCTGCGGCTCCCTTGTGGTAGCGAAGCACCCTCTTGGCTTGCTCCTAATGTGATTGAGAAGGGTTGGACATGTACCTGCTAAGGTGGCTGCCGGCCATGCTGATGTCGGGCCGTGTGCTTACGGAAGCATAGAGAAAGCTACCAATCAAGCTTCGGTAAAATACTGAGCCGGGAGGTAGCTTTGACGCCGGCGTCTCCTCCACACAATTGCTCAAAGTATCGAAAGCCATGTGTGACTCCACTGGCTCGCAATTCACCACGTTGACTCGCTGTTGCTGGCCAATCTTGATGTGTGGCTTCCACGATAACGCTCCATTGTTATGCCAAGCAACAAGGACACCATACCCATGTCATGCACGTTGAACCTCCTTCCGAATGCCGTCTTGAACTCAGCAATGAAGGTACCCGCTGATTCGACAATGGTGCTTTCGTCCACCTAGAAGGCCAAGACATAAAGCTCACTCGCCTTGCAAAAGACATAAATGCTGGGATCCACGTTAGATTGGGTAACGTGATACTCCTCTAGCCATGATGTGATTGTCTAACTTCAAATCCTAGGAGCTTGCTTAAGGCCATACATTGATTTCTTCAACAAGCACACCAACTCCTCTTCGTTCGTGCCGATATGACGGAAACCCCCAGGCTGCCTCATGTAGAGTTCTTCCTCGATATTTGCCTCCAAAAAATTGCCAGCACATCAAGTTGCTTCACCTCCCAATTGTTGTGAGGAGCAAGTGCGAGCAACGTCATGATATAGTTCACCCTCACTGTGGGAGCGAAGGTCTCGTGAGAGTCCACACCATGCTCTTGATTGAAACCCCGTAATGTATCTTGCGGGGTATTTTGCAATCTGTCGATCGGCATCGCGCTTTAGCTTGAACAACCACTTGGAGTCCACGACCTTGCGGCCGGCATGACACGGGAACAATTTCCGGGTTCTGCGGGATACTAGTGAGTCGTACTCACTTTTATAGCTGCTTCCCACTCCTCGGATTGGGGACTCCGCAACGCTTGCTTGTACGACGCTCGCTCTTGAACAATCGAGCTCCTGAGTGGCATGATAGCTGCCGTGCTTCCTACAATCCATCCTTCTCCCGGAGCACTCGTTTATCGGAGATAAGACCTTGGGCTGGGTACGCATTGCTTTGACGAGGCAGTGGATCGGAGATTATCTCTTGGGTGGGGTGCTAAGGCAGTCTTCCCAGAGTTAACATCCCGTTTATCCTCAACCGACTCCTGTAGCTTATGAGTTTTCCGTAGCGGCGACTCCCCCAAAGATGTACCCGGATCTTCTCCACACAGGTTGTGCAAATCGGAGTTGCCCGAATCGGGGGTGTTGTCCTCTTCATCATTAATGCGTTGCATCTCGAGTGCACGGAAACTCTCTTCCATGTGAGAGGACAACGGCCTCGTCGAAAACCACGTTGCGGCTGCTCACTATCCGATGAGTAGCATGATTGTATACCAACCACGCCGAGGACTCACGAGCATAGCCCACAAACACGCATCTCAATGCGCGGTCGTCCGGCTTGCGGCGTTGAGACATGTCAACATGGACATAGACTGAACAGCCGAAGACCCTCATGGAGCTCAATTTCGCTCGGCGTCCTGTGATCAACTCCTAGAGTACGCCGCCAGCTCCACTACTACTTACCCAATTGCGGATACGCATTGCATCGGCCATTGCCAACACCCAATGAGATTCTTGCAGCGCAACTTGTTGAATCACGGACTACGCCATTGGAAACAAGGTCCCCCAATGCCGCTCAACCCGGGCATAATGCCAATTCGCAAAAGGTGCGATGACTTCCACGGTGATGTTGAATTTATCCAAGAGGGTCCAAAATGAAGCGCCTAAAAACACAATGTCATTGTCCACCTGAAGACGACGAACATTGTAACCCATAGAGCGTATGATAGTCAACACTCAACGGAACGAGGCATGAGCCTCATTATTCGAGCGGAGGGCATCATGCAGCATGAAGCGGCTTCGAAAATCAAATGTACAAAAGCTATACCGCTTACCTCCCAAGGACGGAACACTAATGGGACTGCACAAGTTCAACCCGAGGACCTCGAAGACACCAACATGCTGATCAGCCGGCTCACGAGAGATATTACGGATGTGCGACTTCCACATGGCGCATGTCTCACAAAAGTCTAACTTTTCCGATGAGGTAACGTCCAAACCCTCCACATGAGTTGTCAAGAGCTCGGCGCTGGCTTGCGGCGCAGCGGCGGCGGCTGAAAGGGGGGTACGCTCGCAGGCCCGTCGGTACCTACCTCTACCTACACGCGGTGGGCGCTGGTAAGCCTCATACCGTGCCAAGCTTAGTATGGTAGGGGGCTAAACGAGATACCGGCAGCTGCGATCCGCAAGATTAGCAACTGTCGGGAAGCCATGTACGGAGGGTTTTGGAAAATCATAATATCCATACACCAACACTAAGATCTCCCGCTCGGGCCGTCCGATATGTATTTTCGTTAATGAATACTCCTCTCATACCGTTCTATTTGGGGGATGGGGCCTATATATGTTGTAAAAAAATGGCGAGAGGGAAACGGACGGGTCAGCGGCGGGTTGAGGATGTTGGAGCTAGCGGTGGAAAGCCGGGAAGCAGCGCTAGGGAAAGGCGCTCGCTACACGTCTACCGGCATGTTGACGTCGAGCTCACCCAAGGGGGAGCACCACGACACCAGCAGCTAGGAGGACCGTCGCGACGGGAGAAGCGACGAGGTCTAGCGGCGGGGTAATCCTCCGAAAAACGGCCTCCAGAAATTTCTGTGCGGAGGGTTTGAATAATTTCCGCGCCCCCGCGGCCTTTTGGGATCCGGCTAGTGCGACCATGCCCTACCCCACCGCTACCCACTATTGACATGCACAACAAATATAAGAGAGTGCGAGCCCGGGTCAGCGCGGGGGCTCGCACTCGAAACAAGGGTGCTCGACGGACGCGCGCTCGGTGAGTGAAGTGTATGGGCGTTGACTGGTTTTCCAGACAGGTACCCGGGTGCCAACACAGAAAAAAGCCGGGGAAATGGCTTGGAAAACTTTTCAGCGCGGCGGCGGGAGCGCTAGTTTTTTCTGTGTGGTAGTCTTGGTTCCCCCCACCTGCCTTCGAGGTGACGGAGACCTCTACTAGGAGAAAAGTCGCGACGGGAGGAGCGGCTACGACCTTGGGGCGCGGGGCTTACGGAATGCGACGGTGGGATTGGCGAGAGACCGCGTGAGGAGTTTTTTTCGCTAGCCTTTCACCTCCTTTATCCGGCAAGACCGAAGTCACGCGGGAGCTAGGATAGGATGGCCCGTCGCCCCTCTCGAACGCCGATCGGCTTAGGCCGGTCGGCACTCCGGTTCGGTGGGAGCGGGCCGTGCATCGTGAAGGCTGAGCAGCAGTTTCATTTCGGATTTCTTGACAAGTGGCTCTATTGTTTATTGTAGATCTATTTTTTCTGCTGACAAACTTATTTCGGTTGTCAATGCTTAGGCGGGGGGACTGTGTCAATTACTGAGGTTGCTTACACTTATTTAACCTCCGAGGAACGTCGGCACACATTGTTGATAGGCGTGTCGACATGTGTACCTTGTCGAAGAGTACCCGGCCCAATCTGTGCTCTTAAATTTCCTAAATGACGGAGCAAGTGATGGTTGTCACACAGCAACCGGCCCAATTTGTTGGTGTTGCATATATTATAAGAACATAGTATTGTATATTCTTCCGCTCTCCATCCCGAGCGCAGAAGTAGCGTTGCACGCGAATTCCACTTGAACTATGAAGTATGTTCAATTTGAACCATACTAGAAGCAAAAACAGCTCAAAAGTTGCGGAAATGTGATGTTGACGCGTTCCGTTAGTCCATATGGTCCCGGGTATTGGCTTTAAAACAGTCGCGTTTCAAGGCGGTGCCAAAGTGTTTGCGAAAAGCGACTGACGAATTTCGGGTCGAGGTCACTAACCAACACTCGGGGATATTCGTATGATCGTGTAGACTCCTTGTAAAAACAAATCGGCAGTTTCCTCTATTGTTACGCTCTATGTACACGACAGAAAATGGGCGATTCGAGCTACATGGTTGACCACAATTAACATATCGTAAAAGCCATTGCTCACATGTAGGTGTGTCAAGTTGTGAAGCCGCACAGTGTGCAACAATCGGGGTGGAACAAGCAAAGAAGAAAAAAGTCGCAGCCATCTCATGATGATTTTTTGCTCGTCGACATACGACGAAGCGATCATTATCGCAAAAGTCTTTCACATCTTGGCGAATTTGTTTCAACAGAATATGTCGAGCGCTTTACTAAGAGTGCCGACAACTCCTATGTGATTAGCTTACTGACTGTCGGGGACATTACATATCAATCTTAGGTGGGGCTCCGAGCTCCGCGGGACTTCCGTAATAAGTTTTTTGTCTGGCGGAACCTCCCCATCCCAAAACAATGGAACCGTGGCCCGAGGTACGAAGTATGGTCACCGAATTAACGGATCGGCTTCGTTCATGGCCCCCTTGCGGTACGTAGGTATCATCGTGCCCACAAACGGCTGCAAATCTCGCGGGTAACGGGCTTGCCGCTTGTTCGACATTTACTTCGGCTGCTTGAGCATATGTAGAAATTTTTCGTGTTTTGTTACGGCAAGAAACTTAGGGCAACCTTCTAGGTAAGACCTCCAATGATTTACCTCGTCATACACGGCCAAAGCCTCCAAATCGTACGTAGAGTAGGTGTTGCCTCATTTCCTCCCCATCCGCTATCTCGATCTTCTCTTCCCCATCACACTTTATGGTTTAGGGTTTAGGAGAAAACCGACCACTCGGCCTTTCACCTCATTATCCCAGCGCCCTTCTCCCTCATCGCTTGACTTCCTCGCCCGACAACCCCTCTCACAAACCATACTCCACCCGCAATAAATATACCTTTAAGCTTCCCCTCACACAACAACACACAAAAGAGTACCAAACCAGCACACCCGACATCATCAACCAAACCGAACCCCCCCCCCCCCCCCCCCCCCCCCCCACGCGGCCATACGCAACACACCTTCATCCACATCGTCCAAAGAAGACCTCGACACCCTAGCCTTGCAATCTGCTACCCTCCTCTCAAATCAGATAGACCATGCAGTCACCATCCGGCGCCAACTCTCCCCGAAAAAACCGCGACCCCAAAACACCTCCCCGACACCACTTGACTCTCAAAGAAATCCCGTAAACTCGATAAAACTCTCCGTCGCCGCAGCACTAAACGCGGCCCACTTCCCCTCGCCCAGTCTCTCTTTCACACGACCGATAACATGACCCCAAATACAATCAAACAAAAATGTCAAAAACGCATCCGCCCCTTCCTCCACACTGCCACCACGGATAAAATAAGATAAACAAATCCCGCGCCAACACCACTTACGACGTGAACTCAAAATCTTACCACCACCAACTAAAAATGGAAAGTGGCTTCCTCCCCCATAGCAGTGCCACTGACCCTCCATAAAATCACCCGTCCCGACACAAAAAAATGTAGACTCCCCCCAAGAAGTTATAGCCGCAGTCAACTCACACTTGAACAAAGAACTAACCCGCGCCACCCCGCCCGAGCTTCCCATCTCTCCTTGGGGAAACCCCGACAACCCCGACCCATTCGTCATCGAACCCCGCGGGAACCCCTCCCTCGCCCTCGCCAACATGATAACTCGAGATACACTCGATAAAACGATGTACTCTCTAGGCACAGGCGAAGCCCCCGGCCAAGACGGTAACCCCACCGAAAGCATAAAGTTCCTACCCAATGCGACCCGCTCCGCCTTTTCCCCCCTCCTATCCCTCCTCGCCCACAAGGCTTATACCCCCCCCCCCCGACAGGTGCCACATCACCACTTGCTTACTACACAAAAAAGTGCCCCGACTCTCCTCGACAATTACCGCCTCACTGCAGCTCCTCGGACAAATACTCCGTCCTAGGGGTCGAGCTCAACACCTCCCTCACCTTCACTAAGCATTGGTACGAACTAAAGCGCACCACCGCATCCCTCATCACCGCCCTCTCCACCTCCCCACTAACACAATCCCGCAGACTACGCGTCCTCCGAGGACTCTTAATCGGCAAGCATTTCACCCTACAACTCGGCCTCTTCAGCGACTCCCAACTGGACATCCTCGAAGGACAAATCTGCCGAGCACTCAGCTCCGCCGTCTCCTTGGTGCGTAACCTCCCTCTCACCGCCCTCCACCGCCCTACCTCAGACCTCGGCTATGGCCTCCCCTCCCTTAAAACCCACGCCGCACAACTCACAGTCTGCCACCTCCACAAAATGATGAACACCCATGGCTATAGAGGCCACATGGCTCGAGCACACATTCACACCATAGCTACCACATACACCCGCTGGCCCACTTAATCAATCATGTCAGGCAGCTCCTCCCCACCGACACTCCGATGCCTGGTACGAGCCCAACGCGACGCAAGCACCATGTTCCACATCATCCCTCCACTCTCCCTCACCAACCCCATGCCTCCACAATCCGCGCCCACTTCACCCGCCAAGACAACACCCTCCTCACTTCACTCCGAGACAGAGCCACCCACATCACTGACCTCACACTTACAAACAAGCATATTGTGAATTGACACCCCGCAAACACACACGCATCCCTCCTCCCCCGCCTCACCCCTCTTTGGAAAAACAACATCACCACATGGCCACAAGTCCTCCTCCGCGCCACCTCAACCTCCATCCTCCTCAAATCCTGTAAATCCATCTCCAAACACACGGGGACCGCCACCTCCCTCTCAGTCCCCATCCGCCTTCTCGCCGCAGTCCTAACCGAACCTCTCGATACCATCCACAACCGCCTCCCCATCACACACCTCACCCCAAACAAGCACCCCCCACCACCACCATCCACCCCTCATGGCTTTCCCTCCTTTCCCCCCACCTTCCCCGCTCCCCCACCACCTTGTTATCCGGCATCCACACCGCCCACACCCAAACCTCCCTCCCACGGCACCCACAACACACATCGAGACAGAATATCTCTCTCCCTCAGACCAACACTACCCTCCATTTGACGTCCCACGCATCATTTCCAAACACAAGGACACATAATACGGCCAAACCCAGTACATGGTAGAATGGGCCCCGGAACACCTCACGGAATGGGACATCCAGCTCCAACTCGACGACGGCTTCAGCCTCATCTCCTCCACCCCCACATCGATAAGCCTCCCCACCCCCTCCCCCACCACCTGCTCCATTTGCCATAAACCCCGCCTACACAAAGACCCCACCTCCACCTGCTGCACGTGCCCGCACTTTGCCGTCCATTCCCAAAGCCGCCCCGCTCAGGGACTCTCCACCTGGGAGTGGGAATGGTGCGCCCACGGCCAACACCACGACCTCACCCGCCTCCACGAGGTCCAGTGGGTCCCTTGCCTACAGCTCCACGACACCATCAGTCAGACCCCCTCCGGCCCCACCGCCCTCACCGCATTTAACTCATGCTTTGTCCCCTCCATAACCCCCATCCTACCCGAGCCTCGACCCCCCCCCATGGACGCACCCCCTCATCACATTCAACCACGACCCTATCCACCCTGACCTCGACATGCTTCCCACCGGCAAATTCACCATACAAGCCCACCATCACTACATGACACCACCATCCTTTGCACCTCCGACGGCCGCGCGGTCACTACCCTCAACGGGCCACGCGTCCGCCACCTATTTCAGCTCTTTCGCCCCGACCTCACGCAACACTCGTTCGAAGAGGAGGTCTACCTCCTCGTCACTCGCCTAGGCTTTTGTTCAAAAATCCACTCACCCACACCTACCACCACACGCAGCAGATGGGCCACTAGGGAGGACCTACTCACAGCACTCCGCCACACATTTCACATCCAGACAAAACTCTACTCCGACCCCCTCAACAAATAACTCCACTCTCACACCTATCACTCACTCTACCCGAAGACATAGTTTTCCCATCCAACGGCAGCAACGCCCCACACACATGGCACGGCACCAACATCACCAACCCAGAATACGACCACGAATGCATGCGCCGCGCCATGGAACACGCAATCAATAGCGCCCACCTCACAGCCTTACACACACCCAGCGCCACCATCCTCATACTCCCTCGATGAGAACACACATCATACCGACATTCCAAATACATCTACTCCCCATACACCCACCACCTCTACACCCTTCCCAACGACGCAAACACCTTCCTACCCCCCGACCAACACACAGGCCACCCCACCCCCACCCCATTCGGCACACGCTGGATGGTCGACATTTACCTCGTCGCCACCTCGCCCCTCGCACTCTCCACCTTACCCTCACACACAGCCATGACCGCCCTCCACAACACACTCGAGTCAATATACAACACACATCTCCCCAACCCCACCATCGCCTTCCCACTTCCACAGCTCTTAGACACCTACTCACCCCACTCGGCAAGTATCTACCATCTCCCCCCCCCCCCCCCACCCCTCCCACCCCCTTTCCTATCTCTTCAAGGAACGCACGAAATTAATATACTCCCCCTCCAACGGAAATCTTGCATGGAACTGGCACGACTTCGTATACACAGACGGCTCCAAGAAGGGAGGCTCCTCCCCCCTCGGGGCAGCCGCCACCCACCCCGCCTCGGACACCCGCGTCAAAATTCTGGTGACCTCTACCCCTCCTTCACACACCATCAATCGCGCTGAATTGGCAGGCATTGACATAGTAGGCCTCCAACTATGCCACACCCACCTCCTTATAGACAGTGCGTGCTCCCTCCGCCTCATACAAGGCTACTTGAACTGCCCATCTGCTTACCGCCACAACATCCACCGCGATACGCTCCTCTCCATCACACACACCCTCAGAACCCGCTGCAACGCAGGCATCCGCACACACCTCGGCAAAATCAAAGCACACACCCACTCATTAGGGAACGACCTCGCAGACACACTAGCTAACCAAGCTGCAGATGGACACCCACCCGACACGACATACACCACATGCTCAGACGTGTCGATAGGCCACTGGACCTCGCCATACACCCTCGTACCACAAACCCTAGGGAACCCATACCCTACAAATACACATACCTCAAAACTAACGCTCACACTCACAGCACCAGACACACCCACACACCCCTCTCACAAACATCCAAACACGGTGCCCTCCTGGCACGCGCCGCATAGGACGGCGCCGACTTCACTTTCCACAAAAAGCACACATCACTCACCAACATCCAATTCACCCACAAGTAAGAATTCATGTGGGGAGTCCACAACACCCGCCTCCTCACAAACAACCCCACCCTGCGCTGCCCCATGTGCGGCCAATTCACTAGCAACGGCCACATGGCCGGTAACTGCCCCACCATGTCTGGGCTAAGACATGACCGCCACAACATCGCGCTACAACTCCTACTCTCCCTCTTGGAACGCCACAACGGCGGACGATGGGAAACCACCACTGCAGACTTCGGTAACAAACCCATCAAATCATTCACATCCCCCACACCCACCCACACCCCTCTTGACTTTCACCCCCCCACCACCCCACCCACATGCCCACTCGCCTTGTTGTTGCTGACGAAGGCCTCTCGCCCGACTCCCTAACCTCGTGCCCCGCCGTCCTCCCCCCCAAGATTCCCCCCCCCCCCCGCGCTTCGACCCCCGGCGCACAAATCCGACTTTAACCGCCTCCCCGAACCTCGTTACGTCGGTCACACAAACGGTCGCCGCTGATACTCATCAATTAAAAAGATTCAGATAGGGGAATGGAAGTACTGCACGGACCACAACCTCTTTCACACAGCTCAATTGTTTGCGCCAAATACACACCCCTCGCAAATGCCATCCGCAGCAATTGGCCAGGTACCGAAGTCGATATCCTCCCCATTGTCATGAGCCGCACGGGTACTCCGCACTCTTCCACCATCGCAAGTTTCACCTCTCTACTCACCCTCCGCACTGACCCTCCTGACAAACTCATCTTCAAAGCAAGACTCGACACGTATCGCATCATCACACAGCTCCACACGCACACAGTTCAATGGCTACATCATCTCCTACTTGTATACCGTATCAAATCCCGCACGACCTCCCGCCGCGCCTCCAAACACTGCACCTTCGCACGCCCCTAATTGCACGCAGCCATCACCTCGCACCGCACACTCCCCGGGGGGAGTAAGACCCCCGAACACCCTTGGAGAGGTTGGATTAATGTGGTTATCGGTCTAGCCCTGACTTGTAAGATTCATGCATGGCATAGTTGGGAGGGCCCAGAGACAGCAACCGGCGCACACGGTAATTGTTGTAAACCGGCGCGTACGGTACATGTTGTAAACAAGTTTAATTTCAATTTCAATTTCGCCTCACTGCCTTCATGAACAATTTGCTCGAACTATGGACTGCACTTATCAAAGACGCATGCTCTTAATATGCAGAAACCCGCGGCATCCTCAGCGAGCAACAAGCCGGCTTCCGACTCGTTCGCAGCATCCACGACGCCCTCACCTCCATCATAATGATAATGGAGGACACAAAGATTTACAACAAAGACATATACATAATGCATGTGGACTTGATGGGCGCTTTCAACGCTGAAGGCCACCGCATCATGTTCAAGCACATGCGCCAACTTGGTATAACCTCCATATTTGTCGGCACATGCGAACAACTCTATAATGTCTCCACCACCGACTATATCACCCCCTACGACTCCACCCCTTTTATCGACATCAACCGCGGCACTCTACATGGAGACACCCTCTCTGCCTTCCTATTCACCCTCTGCTCCGAATCATTCTTCCGATGGCTCACGGTCGGTAGCCGAGGCTACCGCCCCGGTGCGCCCACGACTAACGCTGACCCCCCAAAGCCCACGGCGACCTTCCCGGGCCACAGATTCGCCGACGACCTCAGCCTCGCAACAGGTTCTCTCAGCAATATGACCATCAAGCTCATAAAGCTCTTCCTCGTCATCGCGTTAACACGTATGCATGTTAACGTTAGAAAATCCTGCATTACCGTCGCACTATGAAGTAAAAGTAACGCCATCTATGTAGCCAACCGCACCATCCTCGCGTCCCGCCTACAAAACCACTTCGTTACCATAAACATGTACAACTCCCCCAGCCCCTCCATCGACCCCTTCGGAATCCTACCGGGTCCTCGGGGTTGAGCTCAACATCACCCTTACCTTCACCAAGCATTGCCGCGAACTAAAGCGAACAACCGCACCCCTTATCAATGCCCTATCCACCTCCTTGCTTACACAATACCGCAGAATCCGTGTCATACGAGGAGTTCTCATTGGCAAGCATTTCACCCTCGAGCTCGGTCTCTTCAGCGACTCCTAGCTCTACACCCTCGAGGGCCAAATCTGCCGGGGACTCCGCTCCGGAGTCTCTTCGGTGCGTAGCTTCCAGCGCACAACCCTCCACCGCCCCACAACCGACCTAGACTACGGCCTCCCCTCCCTCAAAGCTCACGCAGCACAACTCACAGTCTGTCACTTACACAATATTATGAACACCCCGGGACATAGAGGCCACATGGCCATAGCACGCCTCCACACCATTTCTACCACCAACACCTAATGGCCGACAAAGTACATCATTTCACGCGGTTCCTCCCCGTCCATACTCAGATGTCTAGTCCGGGCCCATCCCGACGCCGGCACCCTTTTTCACCGTATCCCCCCCGCTTCCTCACCAACCCCATCCCCTTCACACTCCACGCCCACTTCATCCGCCAAGATGACACCCTCCCCGTCTCACTCCGCGACAAAGCCACTCACATCACCGACCCACACACTCACAAACAAGCGTACTGCGACTTCACACCCCGTCGCATACACAAGTCCCTCCTCTCTCGTCTCACCCCCTATGGCATAACAACATGACCATATGGCCAGAAATCCTTATACGCGCCTCCGGTTGTACCATCTCCTACTCATCTACCGCATCAAATATCGTACGACCAGACGTCGTACAGTTTAGTAACGAGTACATGTACAATATCATGTAATGTACTGTTACATGATTGTACTCGTCACATTTAGGTGGCGTGGATCGCAAATAAGACGCCCTTGGTTCTTGTCGGGTTTCGGGCCGAGGAACAACCTCGAAGCAAATATGTTGTTTGTCGAGTGTTCCCACGCTTCTTTCCCGAATCTTGCTAGTTCCGCGTCGATAAACAGTTCCGTGAGTCCATTGCTTCGTGCTCGACTTCGGCCTTAGGGTGTAGGTGGGGCTTGGCCTTGTCGGGTTTGGCATCTTGTTTCCCTTGATCGGGACCGGCCCCTTGTCCTTACGTTTCCTAATGCGAGGTCACCCTCGTTGCCTTGGCTGGGGTTGCCCCCTCTTGTTGGCTGTTGCGTGAACAAGGCTGACACTTGTGCCATTGCTGCGGCGTGTAGACTGACTTCGAGGCGTTTGTCGTCTAGTACTCTAGTGGTGCGAGGAGTCGGTCGACTCCGTTAGCGCTCCGGTCCCATGCATGAGTGTCGAAGAAATTGGAGTAGACAAGCCGCTTGGCGACCCGTTCGTTCCCATTGAGCAGCTTCTTGCACTTGAAGCGTCGCATGTAAGTGGGCTTTTCCTCGTGCGCGATGCAGCATACTCCGTGCGTTCTTATGGTCCCGTCGAATAGACGCCATGCGTCCGCTTATTTTTTATAGTATGTTTCCGGACGAGTCGCATCCATGAAGTTTCGAGTGCCGGGTCGATGGTTGCATGATACGTTCCATAGCATAGTAGGTGTCGATACTCGTCTCTAGGAGTGATGCGGCGCTCCTCGGTTAAAAACTTGTCCCCCTCGTCGCGACGTGGCCGCCATATTCTCGGTGAGGTCGCTTGACGCTCGCCGGCGGCGGTAGTCCTTTAGAATAGACCGTCGGCGGGTCTTCTATCCATTCGCGTGTGTCGAGGTACGAGTCGTCGGGTAGTGCGGCAGTATATGATGGGTTAGTGTCCCCTTCGATGCCACACGAGCCGTTGACGTAGGTGGTTGGCTCGAGAATTTTCTGTTGATGTTTCTTGTATGGTGTCGGCTGATTGTTGTCGCCCTATGACCTTAGCAAAAGTTGATGCAAAGTCGAATTCGCGACTTGCGCAGAGATGGAAGACTCTACTTTACGAACGTCAACAATTGGATACAAGTGGTCAAGTGGTGAAACAAAGAGTATGTCATGGTAGTGTCGTAGGTGTTCCTACACACTACTCGGTGGTAGATAGAGATCTTACTAGGGCTAGCAGGGATCGATGATATCATCCGGACTATATTGACGTATTTCGTGGTTGTTTCAGAGACCCCGAAAGCGAAACGTACCTGAAATCGCAGCGAAATACACTTGTAAAATATCGACGATGCCATCGATCCCTAGCCTTAGATCTTAGACACCTTGCTAGACTGCTAGAGTCTAGATGCTGTTCGCGTGACTTGTGCTCGCGCGAAAGGTAGAAGGTGGTCTAACGTTGTGTGCGGCGCGTCATATATTGGGAAAATGTGTTACTAAGGCAACGTCTATAAAGCTAACCTGGACGGTTGGACTTGCGAAGCGGCATGGCAACGCTTGCCAATCTAGCCCCCGTGTCATTTAAACCTCTGCGTGATCCTACAATATGTATGACCATAGATAAATAAATAATAATCTGCTTACACACCCTACCCACGCTCTCCGCCGTGCTGAGAAGACCAAGTTCGAGAAGTACTCCGAAGGGGTGAGGAGTCGGCCCGTCATCCGTTTCATTCCCTTTGCTGTCACGGAATTTGGTACTCTCGGCGGCCACGCCACGGCTTTCTTGACGGAGCTAGCCAAGCAGGCAGCCGCATCTAAAGGGATGCATGTGGGCAAGTTGTTGGCCTCCCGGCGTCGAAAGGTCTCTCTCGCCGTCCATGTTGCTCACGCGGACAACGTCTTGCGCGGTTTGTCAGCCGCTGTGGACGGCGTGGAGGCCGCTTCTTCCTCGGCCGGGATGCCTTCTCCTACCACGGCGCTCTTCACCCGCGCCATGGGCCGCAAGCGTCCCCGTGCTTCCTTGAGCGGCGCGTGAGGCGCCGCTTGTCGCCTCCACGTGTTGCATTCTTGGCGTGGCCTAGGGGTTTCCTTAGGTTAATCTGCTAGGTTTGTACACAATGTAGTGCTTTCCTTTTGCCGTGCTTTGGATTCCGTTATCCTCTTGTCACTCTTGCCCCTTTGTTTCCCCTCCCACTTTCCCTCTCCGTGCTCATCTAGTTTTTCTTGTAATCATGCATACCCTACCCACTTGCTCATATTTGCTGACGTACTGGTACTTGCTCATCTTTGCTGACGTGGGCGCGGGTACATGCATCGATTTCATTTCTGTTCATATTAGTAATATATAGGTTTGAATTACAGGGCTAAATTACGAAGTAACCGGAGTTACCTCCGTTACATGCGTTACCTCCGACGCTACATCTCCCTAACGGTTCAAGCGCCCACGCGCGCACGGACAGTAAAATGTCCGCACCCTATATAACACACCAGCAGCGATTGTGTGTCCACCTTCGGCCTTTTGCGAGAGCTATCGCTCACGCAAACGGCATCGTGGCTCTTGCTAGCCACGCAAGGTGTTGATCACTTGTGTCTCCTGCACGACGCACGAAAACACACTCCTTTCCAAATGGCAGACCGCCTGGTATTGCCTATTGACCTCCACGTTGCGCCCGGTGACGCGCCGGAATAGCAGCCAGACCAGCAACAATTGCTGACACATATTGTTCAGCAGTTAGCATCCCAGGTCGAAACTCTATCCGTCGCAACCGCGTCAACAAAACCAACTACTTCAGCCATCCCCACAGCCGACTCCGACAGCGCTACGGGTGGACGACTCGAGCTCGACGCTCTACCAGCTGACAGTAAAAACACCCCTCTAGAGTACATCGACCCTAGAGAGTGGTCAGAATTCGCGTCCCGTACGTTCGCGGACTGCCTACCCCCATCTGGCACTACAGTCCCGTGCGTGTGGAACCCTCGACACGACGAGGCCGACAAATTTTTTACGGACAACGCGAGAATTTCTTCCCGCGACGAGTATCGACACATGCTCTACTATGGTGTATTTACGGCCGCCGCTAACGCGGCACTCGAAACTGCTATGGAAACGCTTCGCTCGGTCACCTCTACCCCCGACGAAACAACCTACGCCTACTCCCTCGTCGACGCAGCGCTACGTACTAATCAAGCAGTGGCCTCAGCGGGGGAAGCGCGACTCACCTACATCAGACGCTTCAAGGCCAAGAAGATTCTCAACGGAGAAGAACGCGTCGCGGAGCGTCTCGTCTACACACGTTGCTTCGACACGGTCGCCTCCGACCGTGGAGGCAACGTCGTCGACGGACTCCTGGCAGCCCTGGAGGACAAACGACTCGAAGTCAGCATCACAGCAGCTGCAAAAGCGCAAGCAGCTGCCCAGTTCAAGGCCGACAAGCCTAGACCAGACAAACCGGACAGGCCGAACGATAAGCCGGACAAGCCGGACAAAACCAAGGCCAAGCCTAAGGACCGCACGAGCGGCCGCCCCCTCCCCCCTACCGACAAGGCACACAAGAAGACCGAGGCCGACAAGGACGAATGACGGGGTGACCCGCCGCGCCGATTCCTGCACACCAGATTCAAACTACATGCGTCATCGCGTGCGGCGAAACTGGCAAGCATGGAAAGATATCGGCGCGAGCGGACAAGTCTTACGGTGGATCCGGGAGGGCGTTACTATTCCCTTCCTAAACAACCGACCCCCACCCCCGTTCAACCAAGGCATCTCACTACTGGACGCTACCCCCGAGCAGCTCACCTTTGTCGAGGCCGAGCTCGCGCGCTTCGTGGAGACGGGAGCCTGGGAACGCACCACCTGCAGCAAGTACGTATCAAGACTCTTCTTAGTCGCCAAGCCCGGCAACAATCAGTGGCGATTTATCGTCGACCTACGACACCTGAACAGCTTCTGCGTCAGAAAGCGACTACGGATGGAGTCTTTGCTAGGCGTTCGTCATCTGACTCGAAAGGGCGACTACATGTTCTCGTTCGACCTAAAAGACGGGTTCTACGCGCTGGGCATCGTGCCAGAACAGCGCGACTATCTAACAGTAAACGTTCGCGGCCAGCTGTACCGACTAGCTGGACTCCCGATGGGCTGGTCGCTCAGCCCTTACCACTTCTGCGCTTTTACGGACACATTCGTACGACACCTCCGACAACCAGACCCCGGTGGGTTTACGACACAGCAAGGGAAGCCTACACAACCCGACAGCGACAGACCGAGCAAGCGCTTCCTCCGACACACGCGGTGGCGCGGAGCCAAAATCTTACCTTATGTGGACGACTTCCTCCTCTTCGCCGCCACTCGTGCGCTCGCTCTAGCGCTCCGGCAGCGCGTCGACCGCCTCCTCACCAATCTCGGCCTTCTCCGCCACCCCTCCAAGGGTTTTTGGGAGCCGACGCAATACGGCCACCACCTGGGCATCGACATCGACACAGCTACATGTTACTTCTTCGCCCCAGTGGAAAAGCTACAGAAGCTCGCAAAACAAGCTCGTCACCTACTGCAACGTGCAACACGAAACTGCAGATGGCTACCTGTCAAGGAACTACAGTCATTCAGTCGAGATCTACAGTGGTGGACACAAGTACCCAGCCACGCCAACGGCAAGAACATACACCGCCCGGTAGAGTCAGCATACATCCACTGCGACAGTTCGGGGTATGGTTGGGGGGCAGTACTGAACGGAAGACTCGAAGCGCGCGGCTTTTGGGGAATACAGGACGAAAAGCAGCACATTACCTGGAAGAAACTGAAGGCCGTCCGTCTTGCCGTCCTCAGCTTCTTGCCACACCTGGCTGGCCGCAACGTCCTCCTCCACGAAGACAACCATGCGGTCTGCCATGTCTTGGCCGGCCTGACGTCCCGCTCCCCGGAGATGATGACCGAATTACGCCGTTTGTGGTACCTGTTGGACACCAACAACATCCACATCAGGCCCAGATACATCCGTTTTGCGGCAAACACATGGGCAGACAAGCCCAGCCGCCACCTCGACAGCGACGACTGGCAACTCGACCCCTCTGTGTTCCACGAAATGGACACACACTTCGGCCCGCACACAATCGACCAGTTTGCGTCGGCTCTCAACACGCTACTGCCCCTCTACAACGCGAAATGGCTAGACCCATCGTGCGAAGCCGTGGACGCCCTTCACCTCGCCGATGCGGATTGGAAAATATAAAACAACTGGTGCAACCCGCCATGGCCCTTGCTACCCGACCTCGCCTAGAAACTACAGCATAGCGGCGCAGCAGCCACGGTGGTCGCCCTCCGTTGGCAAGGGAAAGCGTGGCATCATGCCCTTACCGAATTGGCGAGCCACGAGACGGTCCTTCCGGCCCGAGCTTACTTGTTCCGTCCCGGGCGGCGGCACGGACGCGGTACAGTCGGCAAGCCTCATTGGCCCGTCACTGTATTCCGGATTCCCTCCCGGCCTGGTTGTACCTCCGCCGGGGCGCTGTCAGTGCTACCCTGACCCTGTTCAACACACGGCACATCAGGCCAGCAGTCCAAGCCTACCCCACCAGACCAGCAAAGGTCCGCTACAAGGTGGAGGTGGCAGGCTGCAACAACCCCTGGGCCGCCTCGATGCGCCCCTACATGCAACGCCTACTGGGCACCGACAGCATAGGAGCAAAGACGTTCAACTTACTGACCGCCGCTTGGGCGAAAAGCACGTCCGACACGTACAACAGCGCAATCAAGCCTTACTTCCAGTTCTGCGAGGAGCAAGGCCTACCGCCGCTAGCCGCAACAACCGCTACCATGGCCCGCTACATCGCATGGATCGGAGAACGTGGCACCATTAAGGCTACTAGTCTACAGCCTTAACTTTCAGCCGTGCACGGGTTTTTCAAAGACCACGGCGCAGAACCAGTCGCACAAGGCGATCTGGTCGACAAGGTCCGGCGGGGTCTCGCAGCGTCCCAAGTTTCCCTCCAACCCAGCCGCACACGCCTGTACCTCCCAGCCCGGATTCTTGTATCATCGCTACGCCTGGCCAAGGACCTCCGCACACAGCTGAAAGACACGTGGACTCAGGCTCAAGCGGACCTCATTCTGCTGTTCAAAGCGTGTCTAGCGACGGTGCTCCTAGCCGCATTTTTTTGTCGAGGTGGAGCGGGAGTTGAGTGCCGGTCTGGAGACTTGTTGTGTACTCCAACCGGCGGAATCCTCATGTACCACGGAACGAGAAAAGGTCAACGGGGTACTTCCACGGAGCGAAAACTCCTATGTGAACTACCGGCCTCGGCTCACCCGGACATCGCGGAACTACTACAGTACTTCGACGCTGCCCGTACCAAGTTCTCCGCCGGGAAGATACCGGTCAGACGCTGGGCCATTAGTCTACGCGAGCCTACGGCAAACTGGACTGCGGACACCCTGACAGCTTGGCTACAACGCGTACTTCGTGCAGTACACGAACAACCTCCGGATGGTTTCGCGTGGACTTCGTACTCCCTACGGAAGGGTGCAGCTACTGCTGCGTACAATATCGGTACCCCGATGCAGAAGATCAAGTTCTTCGGCGGTTGGGCGCGAGAGTCGGACGTAGTCTTCGACTACATCGACCCAACAGTGCTCCCGTGCCCGGGAGCTTGGCAACTCTTTGGGTGGATGACCCCTGGCGGGCCCCCACCCAACGTTACACGCCAGTCGGCGACAGATGGCATAATAAGTGAGCCCCAACACAGCTTAAATGGTCATATTAGTAATATAGAGGTTTGAATTACATGGCTAAATTACGAAGTAACCGGAGTTACCTCCGTTACAAGCGTTACCTCCGACGCTACATCTCCCTAACGGTTCAAGCGCCCACGCGCGCACGGACAGTAAAATGTCCGCACCCTATATAACACACCAACAGCGATTGTGTGTCCACCTTCTGCCTTTTGCGAGAGCTATCGCTCACGCAAACCCACCCACCCGATTCCCTCTCACATTGCGTGTAGGGTGGCCCAAGGGCCACCAAATCCAAATTCTGTGAGTGATCCACATCTTTATTGGCATAAGTGAGCCCCAACACAGCTTAAACAAAGCCCTATATGGGGTAAACTGATAGTAAGGTAGGGCTAGTACGCTGATACTCATTATATCGGGCAGTATCTGTACCAGTACATTCACGCGTACATATACATACATAATAGCTTACGTACGGTAGCGAAAAGCAATACATATAGCGGAACATGATGTCTGGAGATGTACGCAGGTACCTGTACCTGTGCTACTTGTCTCTTCATTCAATACATACCGCTAATCGCTTGCCCGCCACCGCCGGGCAATACGAAGCTGATGAGATTAATTATTTTAAAGTCCCGAGAACGTAGTGGTTCGTTCCTGTGGTTGTCGTAGTGGATCGCTCATTCTGTACTTAAATCAGTGTTGATATGTATATCAAGAATTGCTGTCTCGATGGGATCTGCTATGCTGTGGAGCCTAATCATGGACCGTCGATTTAGTTATTTATTTGAAATCGATGAATCGCGCGGATTCGGGGTCTGCCGCGGCTGCAGCAGCGGTCTCGCGACTGGCGGGATCGTTGCCGTCTGAAGTTCACGTGCGCGCCAGAGCGTTGCCCACATCTGCAGTTCTCCTCTGCCCGATCTCGAGGGAACTCCCACCCGGTCGGGGACAAGATGAGCGTCGCGATGTTTCCCTCCGGTGGGTCCCCCCATGGGGTCCGCCTCATCATCGGCGACCTTGCTAGCGCCCCCAAGAAGGGTAGCGGCAAGGAGGTGGAAGCCGAAGAGGCCAAGGTCGATTTCGGGGAAGTTATGTCCACGGCGGCGAAGAAGGCCTTCCGCGGAGGCGTTGCCGGAATGGCAGCTGGCGTCGTCCAAGTTATGTCCTTTATGTGGCTCCGCACTACGATGAACTATCAATACGCGCAAGGCGGCAACATGAGGACGGCACTTAAGGCGCTGTACCTGGAGGGATCTGCTGGGAAGACAGGCGTGGGGGCGATTACCGGAGGCGTTGGCCGTTTCTACCGCGGACTCCCATACGCCATCGTCCAGGCGCCGATCAGCCGTTTCGGCGACACCGCCGCCAACACCGGCATCCTGTCTATCGCCAACGCGTACTACCCTGGCGTATCTGTCGGGATCAAAACCGCCTTTGCGTCTATCGGAGGCGCGACCTGGCGTATCTTCATTATGCCCATCGACTGCTACAAGACCACCTTACAGGTGAAGGGCGCCGAGGCTATCAAGCAGCTCAACCAAAAAGTCGCCCAGAAGGGCGTTGGCGTGCTTTACAGCGGCGCCGCTGCCAACTTCGCTGCCAACTGGGTAGGCAATTACCCCTGGTTTGCAACTTTCAATACCCTGCAGCTGGTGGTTCCCGAGCAGGAGGGGAAGATGAAGCTCGTCCGAAACGCCGGAATTGGCATCGTGTCTGCCGCCGTCTCCGACTGCGTCTCGAACAGCTTGCGCGTTATCAAAACCGTGAAGCAAACAAGCCCCGATCCCAACCTCAGCTATGTTGGCGCGGTTCAGTCCGTCGTCAAGCAGGGTGGTGTAGCGTCCCTCTTCGGACGTGGCCTCCAGACCCGCCTCCTCACCAACATCCTTCAGTCGATGGTGTTCAGTGTCGCTTGGAAGGCTATCGAGGAGGAGCTCAACAAGAAGGACAAAGAAGAGGCCAAGGCACTGAAGTGATGAGCGTCTACCTCTCTGTTTAATGTCTTTGTTACCCCACTCGCGCATGAAGTGTAATTTTAAGATGATAGGGTGGGACGAGAAGGCGCCATGGCTATTTCATTCCTCCTACCCCTCTCCCCCCCTTCTTTTGATTTCTGCTTTCACCACGGCAGCAGGTTTAAACTGCCGTAACAATCCTGTCAGAGACGTGATGCTCTAACGACAGCGGTGCGGCGTTGCGACCCTTGTCCAGCTTGTCGCCTGAAAAAGCTTCCTTAACCATTTCAATTCCGACTTCAGTTTATATCATGACGAAAATTATTCGCGATGTCAAATAAGACTGAGTAGCGCATTACCGCCGGTGTTGGGTGTCGAATGCACTTGCGAAGGGTCGCCACCATCAGCCGTGTGACCGGTGATCACGTGTCTTTCATAGAGTCTAATAGATATCGAAGAATGGACGATTCTTCGAATTCCAGCTCAGTGAAAGGTCGACACAGGTCTTGAATATGATCAGAGAGCGAGAGAAAAATCGAGTGAAACGATTAGTGAGAGGCGGAGAAGAAAAGCAACCCCCATGTGCCGTTTTCCAAACGACGGATAGCCCGTGGCAGCGGAGGGCCTTTCCGATCTGAAATGAGAGCAGTGTTAAATACAATTCCAAAGATGCCGACACACTACATCGAATAGGCCACGCCATGGAATGCGCTATAAAAATGAAATAATAATGTGCAAAATGTAACAGTCTTCCGCTGCGTGATGCATGCTCTCCCACCATTTAGATCTTACTGGATGTGCAGGTCAAGAGTCCAGACCGGTGGCCACTAGTTCATTCTCTCCGGTGACATGTGATTGTGTTACCCCCCCCCCCCCTTCCCGTTTTCATCACCTCCAAGAGGAATCCGAGCTAGGTGTTGAACCGATGAAGGACCAAAAAACTGGGCGGGCTTGTGCTGCAGCCGTAGGATATTGTAGGAGTCAAACGTGTGATGGATGCGTGTGATCCTCACGCGATATTAGACCATGATTCACAACAATAGCCATGTTTGCGCTGGCTCCTGTGTAGGGACTTTCTTTTGGGGTTCCATTGCCGGTAATCGAATCAAGTTTTTTTATTGATGTTCGCCAACCCGATGGTGCCTTCCTAGACCATCGCCTAGAAAGTAAGCTCAAGCGTAGGCATGATAAGGTCCTCGTAAGGGGATCCTTTCTTAGCGAGTTTCAAGTCATCTTGATAGATCTCGTTGATCCCGACAGCATAAGGATGGGGCTTTGTATGAAGGATGGCAATGGGAGGTCTCAATAGTCTTCTTCCCTATCTTACTAGTAGTTCCGTGTTACGTGAAGGAGTTGTAATAGTTCCTCATTCCATCCACAACTTCACCGTTGAAGGCGTCAATGAGCTCCGCATCATCACATCCGGAATAAGAACGGAAAGACTTTATTCACAAGCTCCGCAAACAGAATCCGGATTGCAGTCTTCATACCGGAAAGACTATTTGCTAGGAGAAATAGCCATGCAAGTGAACCTCATTGTGGAGCCAACCTTACTAGGTCGGATCACAATGAACTCTGGTGCGAGGTAGGCGGAGGTCGTCATGTATCTCGCGGTGATTGTAGTGACACCGTTCGTTTTGTGCCAAGTGATTGGATGTTGTGTGTCGGCGTTGTCGACAACCTCAAATTTCTCGAATTTCTAAGCAAGTTCGGCGATGGGATTCCTCTAGACAATCAAAGTCACATTGTTTTGCGTGGTGACGAGAAAATGTATGCTTCAGAGAATGATGTGCCGTCCGATTGTCCGAAATTGTATTTCAAGTTTTGGAATTGATTATTTTTCTATGGCGGCAACAATCACATTTGCTACGAAATATATACGGTAATACGGCCCATTTGGTTTACCACGCAATATATGCGATTACGGCAGTGGGAAGTCGCCCCACCACGAGGTTTTTCTGCGGTGGCTATAAGTTGGGGGATGCATGAAGCTATTGATTAAGAGCCTTGCAAACTACACTCCGTCACATAATTTTGGTCTCCGCCTATTTTCCAACACATGTATGCTCCGCTCAATCCGCCCGTGCCCTCTCCCGGTGGTTCACGCTGCAAGGGGGCCGCTTTAATAAGCAATATGCCATTGCGATATAACCTTAGCACACAACACGAGGCAGACAATAGATAAGTGGACATCAACTTTGGGAGGGGATGGTCGAACGCATGGATCAAGGCGCCGTTCCACAAAAGGTACGGAAGTATTTAGATGAAAACCCTCCGTACCGGGGTTTTCCTACTGCGGTCGATCTTGTGGACCTCCGCCGCTAGACCGTGTCGCTCCTCCGGCTACAACCCTCCTCCGCTGTGCGTGACGTCTCGCCTCGCCCCCAAGGGAGGCATGAGTCCCACGTGGGTGGTCGACGGCAAGGCGCTCGTTGCCCATCGTATATCCCCATGTCGTCGAGCCGACCCAAGGGGGAGATCCGAAGCCACAACGCTAGCAACGAAGAGTGCAATCGCGACGGGACGGGCGGGGATGTTTGGCGGCGGCGATTCTCATGGTGAGCTGCCACCGGAAACCATGCCCGGAGGGTTCCGGGTTGCAGTCCGTACCCCGCGGCCTTCATGATCCAGCAAGGGGGGCTCTACCCTACCATACCGCTATCCGCTATCGTTGCATACACCTAGAATGAGAGAGTGCGAACCCGGGTAAGCGCGGAGGCTCGCACTCGAAACAAGGGTGCTCGACGGACGCACGGAGGGTTGAAAGAGGGTACAATCGCTTTTGGTTGCCAATCAAAGTACCCGGTATCGGACTTGAAAAGCCGGGAAATTATGGGTGAGTATTCCTTGTAGTGGTGAAGTGAGGGGGTGAGGTATTCCTTGTCGATGTGTGTGGCCGGTGTCGTGGGGGGGGGGGGTGTTGTTGTAGGAGTTGTGGATTCTGGGTGAGAGGGTGGGGGGAGAGCGGGGGAGGTGTGGGGAGAGGAGGGGAATCCATGAGGGGTGGACAGTGGTGGGGGGGGATGCTTGCTTGGGGTTGAGTTGTGTGATGGGGAGGCGGTTATGGATGCTACTGGAGGGTTCTGTGAGGATTGCGGCGAGAAGACGAATGGGGACTGAAATTGGGGTGGAGGACCCCGTGAGGGTGGAGATGGATTTGCAAGATTTGAGGATGAGGGAGGATGAGGTGGCTCGGAGGAGGACCTGTGGCCACGTGGTGATATTATTTTTCGAGAGGGGAGTGAGACGGGGGAGAAGGGAGGTGTGAGTATTGAGGGGGGAGAAATCGCAGTATGCCTTTTGTATGTGTGGGAGTCTGTGATGTGCGTGGCTCTGTCTCTGAGGGAGGCGAGGAGGGAGTTGTCTTGTCGGGTGAAGTGGGTGCGGATTGTGGAAGCAATAGGGCTGGTGAGGGAGAGTGGAGGGATGTTGTGGAACCTGGTGCCAGCATCGCGCTGGGCACGTACTAGGCTTCTGAGTGTGGGTGGGGAGAGTCCGCCTAACATGATGGATTCGGTGGGCCATTTGGGAGTATGTAGTGGATATGGTGCGTACGTGTGCTCGGGCCTATTGAACCATGCAAACACAGTTAGTGTGGAAGATAACTTACGCAAACGTAGTTACAGTCACAGTCCCGCAAACGGAACAGTTACGGCGACAACCAGCCTACATGCGTGGTGTCGGGACAACATAAGTGAGTGAGCTGTAGCGTAGCGACAGCTCTGTACCGAGTCAAACAGTTTATCGGTATGTCCGATCTAGACATGTACTAATCATATCTAGAGTAGCTTACAGTAGCTATATGCAACTAATACGTATACGGTATTACTTACAACACTCCCCCTGAAGGTAGCTACGGGATGAAGCGTTGCATTGGGTCTTGTCCTCCAAGGATCGCACTTCGGTGTCTTGCTAGTGCAGGTCCTGGGAGGGGTTTGGTGAGCATGTCAGCCACCATCTTGTCAGTGGGGAGGTACCTCAACTTGATGGTTCCCTGCTCCACGTGGTCCTTGAGGAAGTGCCACTTCAGACCGATGTGCTTAGTCTTCTCGTTGACCAAGGCATTATGGGAGTATGCAATGGCGCTTTGGTTGTCCTCCCAGATGGTGGTGGTTTCGGTGATGGGGGAGTTGAAGATTTCCCCCATGAGTTGTCGGAGGTGGAGTCCCTCCTTGGTGGCGTCGGCCGCAGAGTAGTACTCGGCTTCACACGTGGATTGAGCCACACAAGTCTGTTGTTTGGACTTGTAACTGACTGGCCCGCGTCCGAGGGTGAAGAGATAGCCGGAGCGAGACTTGCGGGTGCTGCTGTCGTTGGCCCAATCAGCGTCGGCAAAGCCTGTGAGTTGGAGGCTGTGGTCCAGCCCCCCCCCCCCAACGTCAGGCGCATGTCGATGGTGCCATGGAGGTAGCGGAGGACCTTTTTCAGAGCATGCAAGTGTGCCCCGGTGGGTGAGGCTTGGGCAGAGCCGAGGATGCTCAACGCCGTGGAGATATCGGGGCGTGTACAAACGGCTGCATATTGGAGGCTGCCCAGGAGGCTGGGGTAGACGTCCTTAGCCACCCATGTGAGAGAGGGCGAATTCAAGTGTGCAAGGCCGGCGAGAAAGCCCGGGTCCATCGGAAGTGACGACGGCTTAGAGTCGGACATGCCGTACTTGGCGAGGATGTCGCGCAGGTACTTGGACTGGTCCAACGAGATTGTGCGCGTGGAGCGATCGCGGGTAATGTGCATGCCGAGGAGTTGGGAGAGGTCGCCTAGGTCCTTGATTTTGAACCGTGCTCCGAGTTGGGCTTTGAACGATGCGAGCCAAGTGGCATCATTGCAGGCCGCGGGAATGTCATCGACGTACAAGGCGATCATGGCGAAGACGTGGCCGGTGCGAAAGATGTAGATGCACGGGTCGGAGACGCATTGTTGCCATCCATGGTCGACGAGCCATGCACGAAGGAGCATGTTGAACTCGCAGGGGGACTGCTTAAGGCCGTAGAGGCAGCGCTTGAGGTGACAAAGCTTGGACGTTCCATCGGTGAAGCCGAGGGGCTGGCGGATGTACACATCCTCTCGGATGGGGGCGTAGAGAAACGCTGTGTCGATGTCAAGCTGGCAGAGTTCAAGGTCGCGGGCGGCTGCGATGGTTAGGAAGAGACGCAAGCTGGCCATGCGGATGACCGGGGAGAAGGTCTCCGTGTAGTCCAGTCCAGCGCGTTGACTGCACCCCTTGGCGACGAACCGCGCTTTGAAGCGGGAGAAGTCGCCGGCTGTATCCGACTTGACTTTGAAGATCCACATGTTGTTAACGACCATGCGGCCGGGGGGGAGGTCCACAAGGTCCCACGTGCCATTGCTGATGAGGGAGGAATACTCATGTTGCATAGCGGCTTGCCATTGGGGGGCTTGGGCGCTGTCCAGTGCAGCCCGGTAGGATTTTGGTTCCACACACTCTCGGGCGGAGAGGAGGGCGATGGCAGTAGGGGACGTGCCGGCATGTGTGTGTGGGGGACCAGTGACAAGGTCGGGGACGTGAGGGTGCTCAAATATATCCTCTTGAGCTTTGCATTGTTCAGGATCACAACACGCCGTTACGAGGGTCGGTGGGTAGTCGGACAAGTGGGCAACCATATCGCCGTAGCGAATGGGGTGGGAGCGGAGCCGAGCATGGCGAGGGGCTGCCGGGGGGGGTAGGGGTGTGGGTAATGTGAGGTCAATGGGGTGGGATAGGGGTGAGTCTGCGGGTACGTCTTCCGAAGAGTCGGTGATGGCCGAGTCGACGGAGGGTTGTGTGTCGAAGCCTGGGGTGTCTTCCTGAAAGACAACATGTACGGAAGTGGTGATGCGACGCGTTTCCGGATTGTAGACACGGTACCCGGGTGCGTCAGGGGGGTAGCCCACCATGACGCCGCGAAATGCTTTTTCACTGAGTTTCCGACGTTGTTTGTCGGGGACCTTGGCGAAAACGGCGGAGCCGAAGACGCGGAACTTGGAGGCGTTGGGCACCGACGACGTAAGGAGTGTGAGGGGGACGCCCCCAGTAGGTCCGACCGAGCGACTGTACGTGCGGTTGCGAAGGTACACAACAGTGCTGACAACGCACGACCACATGGAGTTGGGAACGGCCATGTTGTGGACCATCGCCGATGCATTGTCCCGGATAGTGCGCCAGGGACGTTCGGCCTTGCCGAGCATGTGGTGGGCGTATGGGGCAGAGAATTGCACCCCGACGCCGAGGTGTGCGCACATACGGCGAGTGATAGCAGCTTCAAACACAAAGTCGGAGTCAAACTTGAGGACCGGTGCGAACGCGCCCGTCTGGGAGTGATGGCGGGCATGCAGGTGTTTGATGTCCAAGAGGATGGTTTCCAATTCCGAACATGCGTCGTCTTTAGACTTAAGGAACCGCACCCGCATGTAGTTGGTGTGGTGGTCGATGACGAGCAAGCAGTAACGGAGGCCATGTGGGGAGGGGACATTGACCGGGCCCCAAAGGTCAGCGGACAGGTTGAGGAGGGGGTGGGATGGCTTCGCGCAAGCGGCTGTGTTGCGTGGTGCAGCTGTGGCTTTGTGAAGTAAGCAAGAGTCGCAAGAAACTTTGGTTACATCGCTAGCTAACACAGGGCTAGTCGGGACACCGTTATTATGATGGGCCTGAAGGCTGTGCATGTTGAGGTGGCCAAACCGACGGTGCCACAAGACGGGATCACACTGGGCAGTGAGGGCAACATGAGGTGAGGCGTCAAGTTCCGCCGGTGCGGATGGGCTGGAAGGGAGGTCCGGCTGTTGGGGGAGGAGGTAGAGACCGTTTCCGGACGGTTCTAGCACACCCATGCCTGTGGGTACCAAAAGCAAACCAGTGTCAGAGTTGGAGGGGAAGATGAATTCACATCCGTTGTGAGTTTGCATCCAGTTGACAAGTAGTCTGCCGATACGCTGTGCGGAGCGAGATGATAGGTCAGGGGTGTAGAGTGCATACACAGTGCGGTGAATGAGCTGGCCAGAGGCAAGTCTGACAGAAATCCGCACTGAGCCACTGCCCTTAACGTCAACGCCGACACCGCCCACGCGAGAGGGAGCGGAGGGGGGCGTGAATTTCACGAAGTCATCTCGGAACGCGGTGAGGTTAATCGAGCAGGCGGAATCAACGACCCAAAACTTTGACAGGTTACGACCCGGGGCGAGGGAAGAGGAGAATGCCACAGAGCTGAATGGGACACTCACCTCGTCGTCATCGTAGTCATCAGCGCAGTCCTCGAGGGTGGGTAGGCAGTCGGTGTCATCGGCGGGGGCGTCGTCGGCAGGGACGTCGCTCAGCAGCGCAGCGTGAGCAGAGGGGGTGCCGTCGGCGGCGCCGTACTTCTGGACTGTCATCCTACGCTTGGCGAGATTCCACTTAAGGATAGCGTCATCCGTGGCAGTGCAGGCGGACATGAGATGGTTGAGGCTGCCACAAACGCCACACTTGTTGGGTCGATGGCCGCGAGGGTTACGGTGTGATGGGCCTCGACCGCTGTGCGAGCCGCGGCCCGCAGCGACGAACGCGGAGATGGGAGGGGGTGATATGGCCGGAGCGGGTGTGTCCGGGGCAGGGTCGTCGTCCATGTTGTGCGCAAGGTGGAGAATGCTAGCCATCACTTCATCAGCCGACATGATGTAGTCCGTGTCAAAGGCGTTGATGACGCATTGCTTCGCCTGACCGTGTGGGCCGCTGCTGGAAATACCGCGCAGCATGAGGAGACCGAGGTGGTGGGGGTGGATGGCAACGGAGCCATCAACCAATTGGCATGTGTCGTTGTAGTCGTCAAAGGTCTGGCGCATGTAGTGGACATAGTCACTGAGTGACTGACCATGGCGTTGTCTGACCGTCAGGTTGTCCATGAGGGACAAGGAGCGAGCAAAAGACCGGCAGTCGAGGCGTTCACACAGGATGTCCCACGCGGCAGCGGCGCAGTCAGGGCGGGCTGGAGAAACGCATTTCATCGCTTGGTCAGCGCGCTGATTCGCGCTGGCTGCATGGAGAAGCAGCGTGTAGGCGTAGTGTTGTGCTTGTTCGTCGAGCCAAACGCCGGAGTCGCGTATGGCCAGCTGTGGAATGAGGTATGCGGCCTTGATGGAGAGGAAATTAAGGAAGGTCCTCTTCCATTGCTTAAAGTCCGTGGTCGGGCCCATGACGGGGACCGACATCTTCATGGACCGGTTGAGGGCGTCCTTGTCGAAGCCAGGGGCTTCGTGTGCCGCCCGGCCGATGACCACCGGGTCAATAGTGGGGCGACGACGGCCACGGGTGGCGGGGTCGCCATGTTGGACTGGGGGAGAGTGCCGGCCATGAAAGGGAGGAGGTGGGCCACCGGGAAAGGGAGAGCGGCCGGCCATGGGACGCGGCGGGCCGTACGAGTGCGGGTGGTCACGGTAGGGGGGGACGAGGTAAGAGGGCGCCTCCGGGATGTGAGGGCCGGGGTGGTGAAAGGCATATCCAGCGGGGGGGAAGGGGGGAGGTGGTGGGAGGTGATCAACCTGGAGGGCGTGACGCGAGGGGTCGTGGTGCGCATCGGCACGCGAGGGCTCGCGGGGCGCATCGTGACGGCGCTGTGCGACTGTGGGGTCGCCAACAGGAGCTGCAGGAGTAGCAGCAGCAAAGAATGTTTCTGCGTCCGGGGGGACGTATCCAGGCTGGGGATGTTCAAGCATGGGGAGGGTGTGCACGTCGTGGCTGTCCCGGACGGGTTCGAGCTGAGCATCGTGGCGGCGCTGAGCGACAGGGGGGTGCGGATTAGCACCCGCAGCAGCATCAGCAGCAGCCTCGGCCGACTGCGAGTCGAGACGAGCTGTTAAGCGCGCCACTTGCGCAACGAGCAGTGCGAGAGTATCCGGGGGGTGATCGAGGTTGCTCTGTTGAGAGCCTGAGTCAGGGGAGTCAGGAGGTGAAACAGGCGGAGTTTTCGGCGCCATTTCGACAGAGGGCGAAAAAGAAAGAGCTGAATAAAAACAGGCAGCGGTAAAAACCGCTAGCCGGACTCGTGCCTAACAGCGGTTTCAGAGAGACGGCTTGATGCCCGCCGACCCCTCGGCATGTAGCCCCGGGGTGTCTCAGAGCACCTTCTCTGTATCCTCCACCCCGTGTGGGGCACAAGTCGAGGCCAAGGCCGGGACAGGTGGAGCGCTGCGCTGGTGGCTGAGTCTCTAGGATAATATAAAAATAAAAAAGGTAAGCTACGGCTGGCGTGCAACCTGTGGATGCGTATTCACCCGATGGTGCGCCCCCCCGTTCTCCAGCTTGGACCTGTGTGCACCCTGTCCACACACGACGAGTGCGTCGGTGTGGGTGGCTGGCTATCGCCGTCGAGTGGCTGACTTAAGAGGGGTGGTGGCGGGTTTTAAATCGCAGTTTATACTAGCGATACCGCCGACTACAAGTTGAAAGTACTAGGTGTCTAGATAAACTTACCTTCTGCGGGAGAGCTGTCGATCGCAGCTCGCCGAACCAGGTTGTCGCGCGTGAGTGACGTGAGGCGGGGGCCCATAACCTATTGAACCATGCAAACACAGTTAGTGTGGAAGATAACTTACGCAAACGTAGTTACAGTCACAGTCCCGCAAACGGAACAGTTACGGCGACAACCAGCCTACATGCGTGGTGTCGGGACAACATAAGTGAGTGAGCTGTAGCGTAGCGACAGCTCTGTACCGAGTCAAACAGTTTATCGGTATGTCCGATCTAGACATGTACTAATCATATCTAGAGTAGCTTACAGTAGCTATCTGCAACTAATACGTATACGGTATTACTTACAACAGGGCCAAGTGGCCTCTATAACCTGGGGAGTTCATGAGGTTGTGTAGGTGGCAGACAGTGAGTTGTGCGGCATGGACTTTAAGGGAGGGGAGACCGTAGCCGAGGTCGGAGGTGGGGCAGTGGAGGGCGGTGCGGGGAAGGTTGCGCACCGAGAATACGGCGGAGCGGAGTGCACGGCAGATTTGACCTTCGAGAGTGTCGAGTTGGGAGTCGCTGAAGAGGCCGAGCTGGAGGGTGAAGTGTTTGCCGATGAGGAGTCCACGGATGACCCTGATTTTGACCCTGATGTACGCCAAAGGGCTCCGGTAATGCCGCATTTGTGAATGTTGACGGTCATACATGTGTAGGCGCTGAAGAGGGAGAGTTTCTTGAGTTGGATGGCGATGTTGGGGGTCGAGCCCGTGGCGAGGCTGAGGTCGTCGGCGAATCTGTGGCCGGGGTACGTGGCTGTGGGTTTTGTGGGGTCGACGTTAGTGGTGGGGGACCTGGCCGATAGCCCCGGGGGCCCAGGGTGAGCAAGCGGAGAAAGGGTTCAAGAAAGAGGGTAATTAGGAAGGGGGAGAGGGTGTCACCCTGTAGGGTACCCCGATTTATGTCGATGGGGGGGGGGTGGGGCCATATGGGGTAATGTAGTCTGTGGATGAGACCCCGTAGAGGTGTTCGCACGTGTCGACAAATGTGGAGGGCATACCGAGTTGTCTCATGTGTTTGAACATGATGCGGTGGTATGCTACATTGAAGGCGCCCTTGAAGTCCGCGTACATGACGTATAATATCTTTTTTGTGGAGTTTCGCGTCCTCCATCGTCATGATGATGGAGGAGAGGGCGTCGTGGATGCTGCGGTGTTGTCGAAAGCCGTCTTGTTGGTCGCTGAGAATGCCGTGGGTTTCGGCGTATTTCGAGCCTGCGTCTTTGAGTAGAGCTGTCCAGAGCTTAAGGAGGTTATTCATGAGGGCGATGGGGCGGTAAGTGTCAAGGAGGGTGTGTTGTAAGTAATACCGCATACGTATTAGTTGCAGATAGCTATTGTAAGCTACTCTAGATATGATTAGTACATGTCTAGATCGGACATACCGATAAACTGTTTGACTCGGTACAAAGCTGTCGCTAGGCTACAGCTCTCACACTTCTTTTGTCCCGACACCACGCATGTAGGATGGTTGTCGCCGTAACTGTTCCGTTTGCGGGAATGTGACTGTAACTACGTTTGCGTAAGTTATCTTCCACATTAACTGTGTTTGCATGGTTCAATAGGTTATGGGCCCCCGCCTCACGTCACTCACGCGCGACAACCTGGTTCGGCGAGCTGCGATCGACAGCTCTCCCGCAGAAGGCAAGTTTATCTAGACACCTAGTACTTTCAACTTGTAGTCGGCGGTATCGCTAGTATAAACTGCGATTTAAAACCCGCCACCACCCCTCTTAAGTCAGCCACTCGACGGCGATAGCCAGCCACCCACACCGACGCACTCGTCGTGTGTGGACAGGGTGCACACTGGTCCAAGCTGGAGAACGGGGGGGCGCACCATCGGGTGAATACGCATCCATAGGTTGCACGCCAGCCGTAGCTTACCTTTTTATTTTTATATTATCTTAGTGACTCAGCCGCCAGCGCAGCGCTCCACCTGTCCTGGCCTTGGCCTCGACTTGTGCCCCACACTGGGTGGAGGATACAGAGAAGGTGCTCTGAGACACCCCGGGGCTACATGCCGAGGGGTCGGCGGGCATCAGGCCGTCTCTTTGAAACCGCGGTTAGGCACGAGTCCGGCTAGCGGTTTTTACCGCTGCCTATTTTTTATTCCGCTCTTTCTTTTTCGCCCTCTGTCGAAATGGCGCCGAAAACTCCGCATGTCTCACCTCTTGATTCCCCTGACCAAGGCTCTCAGCAGAGCAATCTCGATACCACCCAGGGTGTTCTCGCGCTGCTGCTTGAGCAAATGACGCGCCTTGAAGCGTACCTCGACTCGCGGTCGGCCGCCATTGTTGCTCTTCATGCTGCGGGTGCTAATCCGCACCTCCTTTTCGCTCAGCGCCGCCACGATGCTCAGCTCGGACACTTTCGGGACAGCCACGACGTGCACACCCTCCCCATGCTTGTGCATCCCCAGCCTGGATACGCCCCACCGGACGCACAGTCGGCCTTGTCTGTTGCTACCGCTGCAGCTCATGTTGGCGACCCCGCCGTCGCACAGCGCCGTCCCGATGCGCACCGCGAGCCCTCGCGTCCCAAGCTCATGGTTGAACACCTCCAACCACCCCCCCCCAATACCCCCCCGCTGATTCTGCCCTACACCGCGACCCCTCGCGTCACGACATCGCGGTTGAACAACTCCCGCCACCCCCCCCCCCCCCCCCCCCCCCTACCCCCCCGCTGGATATGCCCTTCACCACCCCATACCTCTCATCCCGGAGGCGCCCTCTCACGGCGTCCCCCCCTCCCGTGACCACCCGCATCCGTACGCCCCGCCGCCTTCCATGGCCGGCCGCTCTCCCTTTCCCGGTGGCCCACCTCTTCTCTTCCATGGACAGCATTCTTCCCCAGCCCAACGTGGCGACCACACCCCCCGTGGCCGTCGTCGCCCCACCATTGACCCCATAGTCATCGGTCGACCGACACACGCAACCCCCGACTTTGACCCAGACGTCCACCCCAGTCTCTTGGGCAGCCCCCACTACGCCCCCGTATGCACGCGCCCCGTTGTCTCCACGGTCTTGCGCATCCTTGGCTCCGCCCAAGCCTCACCCACGGAGGCACATTGGCACGATCTGCAAAAGGTCCTCCGCTACCTTCATGGCACCATCGACATGCGCCTGACGTTGGGGGGGGCCTGGACCACAGCCTCCAACTCACAGGCTTTGCCGACGCTGGCATGCTCACCAAACTCCTCCCAGGACCTGCACTGGCAAGACACCGAAGTGCGATCCTTGGGGGACAAGACCCAATGCAACGCTTCATCCCGTAGCTACCTGCAGGGGGAGTGTTGTAAGTAATACCGCATACGTATTAGTTGCAGATAGCTATTGTAAGCTACTCTAGATATGATTAGTACATGTCTAGATCGGACATGCCGATAAACTGTTTGACTCGGTACAGAGCTGTCGCTAGGCTACAGCTCTCACACTTCTTTTGTCCCGACACCACGCATGTAGGCTGGTTGTCGCCGTAACTGTTCCGTTTGCGGGACTGTGACTGTAACTACGTTTGCGTAAGTTATCTTCCACACTAACTGTGTTTGCATGGTTCAATAGGGTGAGGTCACCTTTTTTGTGTAGTAGGCATGTCGTGTTGTGGCACCATTCAGGGGGGGTGTAGGAATTACGGGCGAGGAGGGATAGGAGAGAGAAGAGGACTGAGCGGGTCTCCGGGGGTAGGAATTTAAGAATTTCATTGGGGATACCGTCGGGGCCGGGGGCTTTGCCCGTGCCGAGCGAGTTAAGGGTTTTATCGAATGTATCTCGGGTAATCATGTCGGCAAGGGTGAGAGAGGGGTCTCCGCGGGGTTCGATGGTACAGTTGTCGGGGTTATCGGAGTGTCCCCAAGGGGGCGCCGGTAGATCCGGTGGGGTGGCTCTATTGAGTTCGGTGGTGAAGTGAGTGTGCACCGCTTCGAGGACGGCGGTGGGGGAGGTGGCTGTGGTTTTATCGGGTTTGGTAATGCGGTGGAGAGTCGAGGTTGCGTTGGTCGCGGGGAGGAGGCCGCTTTTAATTTTCAAGCGGCGGTGGGAGGATTTAGGGCTGGCGTCGTAGGCGGTATTGGCGCGAGTTTTAATTTTCTTCAGTATGTCTGTGGTGCTTGTTCGTAGTAGGTGGCGTATGCGTGCCTGGCATTGTTGTTGGATGTCGGTAGGGGAGAGATAGTCGGTTGCATTCAAGAGGGTTTGGGCGAGGGGTAGGGGGCCACTGTTTGTGCTACATCTGCGAGTTTTCGTATGAGTTTGTGTGTTTTTTTATTTAGCCAAGAGGGGTTTAGTGACGAGGAAGTTGGGCGGGGTTTCTTATAAGGTGGGAGGGGCCAGATGGTGGCCGCGTGGTCCATATGCTGGGAGAGTAGTGTGATACATTTCGAGGCGAGGGTGTCCAGGGTGTCTGGGGAGACCTTGGAGGGGGGTGTATTGATAATGTCTGCGTGGAGGGAGGCTGTTTGGTTGATGAGTGAGGGTGTGCTGTTTTGATAGGATGCTATGTGGTGCGGTTGTAGTGGGAGTTTGAAGGAGAGTTTGCGGGTGGTGTGGTGTGTGTGAGGTAGGTTTTGGGTCGAGGGGGGGTGGGCGACTAAGGAGGAGGGGGCAGGAATCACTAGGTGGACCGCCGAGTGGTCGGTAAAGTGTGAGGGCGAGGTAAAGATGGAGCATGCGGGTGGGTTGAGACCGAGGGGGGAGGGAGGAGGGGTGAGCCAGTGGTCAAGGCATTCTCCGCTACGGGGGAAGGTAAGGAGAGGAGGGTGGAGTGGGCGGAGGTGAGACTCGAGTAGGGAGGTAAGGGCGGGGTTGCCGGTACCTTGTGTGGTGGTCGTTTGAAAGTCGCCGCCCTAGAGGACACGGTGGGTCGGGTAGTCATCCATTAGGCGGAGGCCCCATGCTGCGACTTCGGCGTATAAGTGGGTCATATGGGCGCTGTGGAGCTGCGGCATGTAGGCTCCGAGGAGGAGGTAAGGGTTGCCTGAGTGAGGGACAAGTTTTAGGCCGGCAATATGTGGTATGAGGTGAGGGGGAGGAGTCAAGACCGTGGCAGACTGGAAAGACTCTCTGCGGACCGCGAAGAGAATTCCTGCGTTTGGTAGGGGTACATATGAGTAGTAGGGTCGGGAGCTTTTCAGGAGGTATTGAGGGAGGGTAAGTCGCCACCGGGATTTGTGGGTGGCGTGGCTGGTTTCGGTGAGGATGAGGATGTCATGGCGGTGTACGGTGGCAAGGTGTTCGACGTCCATGATGGAAGTGTGTAGGCCTCTGGTGTTGAGGTTGATGAGGTGTAGTGGTTGTGGAAGATGGTGTGGGAGGATGGGTATGGGGTGAGGACAGGTGGGTGTGGGAGGGTTTTCGGGAGAGCATGTTTCGCGGCGGTGTGGGGGGATGGGGGAGGGAAGGGGGAAGGGGGGTCGGGATGGCGACTTGGGGACGGTTGTTGGGAGGAGAGGGGTGGGAGGAGGGGGAGGAGGGCAGGGTATGAGGAGGGAGGGAGGTTGCTGGAGGGGGTTGGGGGAGGTGCGGTGGCGTAGGAGGTGGGGGGGGGTTGATGGGGATGGAGGGCGCTAAGAAGGTGGGAGCGTCCGACCGGGAGGGGGGTGTGTTGTAAGTAATACCGCATACGTATTAGTTGCAGATAGCTACTGTAAGCTACTCTAGATATGATTAGTACATGTCTAGATCGGACATACCGATAAACTGTTTGACTCGGTACAGAGCTGTCGCTAGGCTACAGCTCTCACACTTCTGTTGTCCCGACACCACGCCTGTAGGATGGTTGTCGCCGTAACTGTTCCGTTTGCGGGACTGTGACTGTAACTACGTTTGCGTAAGTTATCTTCCACACTAACTGTGTTTGCATGGTTCAATAGGTTATGGGCCCCCGCCTCACGTCACTCACGCGCGACAACCTGGTTCGGCGAGCTGCGATCGACAGCTCTCCCGCAGAAGGCAAGTTTATCTAGACACCTAGTACTTTCAACTTGTAGTCGGCGGTATCGCTAGTATAAACTGCAATTTAAAACCCGCCACCACCCCTCTTAAGTCAGCCACCCGACGGCGATAGCCAGCCACCCACACCGACGCACTCGTCGTGTGTGGACAGGGTGCACACAGGTCCAAGCTGGAGAACGGGAGGGTGCACCATCGGGTGAATACGCATCCACAGGTTGCACGCCAGCCGTAGCTTACCTTTTTGTTTTTATATTCTCATAGCGAATCAGCCACCAGCGCAGCGCTCCACCTGTCATGGCCTTGGCCTCGACTTGTGCCCCACACTGGGTGGAGGATACAGAGAAGGTGCTCTGAGACACCCCGGGGCTACATGCCGAGGGGTCGGCGGGCATCAAGCCGTCTCTCTGAAACCGCTGTTAGGCACGAGTCCGGCTAGCGGTTTTTACCGCTGCCTGTTTTTTATTCCGCTCTTTCTTTTTCGCCCTCTGTCGAAATGGCGCCGAAAACTCCGCCTGTTTCACCTCATGATTCCCCTGACCAAGGCTCTCACCAGGGCACCCTCGATCACCCCCCGGATACTCTCGCACTGCTCGTTGCGCAAGTGGCGCGCTTAACAGCTCGTCTCGACTCGCAGTCGGCGGAGGGTGCTGTTGCTGCTGCGGGTGCTAATCCGAACCCCCATGTCGCTCAGCGCCGCCACGATGCTCACATCGAACCCGTCCGGGACAGCCACGACGGCCACACCCTCCACCTGCTTGACCATCCCCACCCTGGTTACGTACCCCCGGACGCAGAAACATTCTTTGCTGCTGCTACTCATGCAGCCCATGTTGGCGACCCCACAGTCGCACAGCGCCGTCACGATGCGCCCCGCGAGCCCTCGCGTGCCGATGCGCACAACGACCCCTCGCGTCACGCCATCCGGGTTGATCACCTCCCACCACCTCCCCCCTTCCCCCCCGCTGGATATGCCCTTCAACAACCCGGCCCTCATATCCCGGAGGCGCCCTCTCACCTCGTCCCCCCCTACCGTGACCACCCGCACTCGTACGGCCCGCCGCGTCCCATGGCCGGCCGCTCTCCCTTTCCCGGTGGCCCACCTCCTCCCTTTCATGGCCGACACTCAACCAGTCCAACATGGCGACCCCGCCACCCGTGGCCGTCGTCGCCCCACTATTGACCCGGTGGTCATCAACCGGGCGGCACACGAAGCCCCTGGCTTCGACAAGGACGCCCTCAACCGGTCCATGAAGATGTCGGTCCCCGTCATGTGCCCGACCACGGACTTTAAGCAATGGAAGAGGACCTTCCTTAATTTCCTCTCCATCAAGGCCGCATACCTCATTCCACAGCTGGCCATCCGCGACTCCGGCGTTTGGCTCGACGAACAAGCGCAATACTACGCCTACACGCTGCTTCTCCATGCACTCAGCGCGAATCAGCGCGCTGACCAAGCGATGAAATGCGTTTCTCCAGCCCGCCCTGACTGCGCCGCTGCCGCGTGGGACATCCTGTGTGAACGCCTCGACTGTCGGTCTTTTGCTCGCTCCTTGTCCCTCATGGACAACCTGACGGTCAGACAGCGCCTTGGTCAGTCACTCAGTGACTATGTCCACTACATGCGCCAGACCTTTGACGACTACAACGACACATGCCAATTGGTTGATGGCTCCGTTGCCATCCACCCCCACCGCCTCGGTCTCCTCATGCTGCGCGGAATTTCCAGCAGCGGCCCACACGGTCAGGCGAAGCAATGCGTCATCAACGCCTTTGACACGGACTACATCATGTCGGCTGATGAAGTGATGGCCAACATTCTCCACCTTGCGCACAACATGGACGACGACCCTGCTCCGGACACACCCGCTCCGGCCATATCACCCCCTCCCATCTCCGCGCTCGTCGCTGCGGGCCGCGGCTCGCACAGCGGTCGAGGCCCACCACACCGTAACCCTCGCGGCCATCGACCCAACAAGTGTGGCGTTTGTGGCAGCCTCAACCATCTCATGTCCGCCTGCACTACCACGGATGACGCTATCCATAAGTGGAATCTCGCCAAGCGTAGGATGACAGTCCATAAGTACGGCGCCACCGACGGCACTCCCTCTGCTCACGCTGCGCTGCTGAGCGACGTCCCTGCCGACGACGCCCCCGCCGATGACACCGACTGCCTACCCACCCTCGAGGACTGCGCTGATGACTACGATGACGACGAGGTGAGTGTCCCATTCAGCTCTGTGGCATTCTCCTCTTCCCTCGCCCCGGGTCGCAACTTGTCAAAGTTTTGGGTCGTTGATTCCGCCTGCTCGATTAACCTCACCGCGTTCCGAGATGACTTCGTGAAATTCACGCCCCCCTCCGCTCCCTCTCGCGTGGGCGGTGTCGGCGTTGACGTTAAGGGCAGTGGCTCAGTGCGGATTTCTGTTAGACTTGCCTCTGGCCAGCTCATTCACCGCACTGTGTATGCACTCTACACCCCTGACCTATCATCTCGCTCCGCACAGCGTATCGGCATACTACTTAGTGTTAGCTGGATGCAAACTCACAACGGATGTGAATTCATCTTCCCCTCCAACTCTGACACTGGTTTGCTTTTGGTACCCACATGCATGGGTGTGCTAGAACCGTCCGGAAACGGTCTCTACCTCCTTCCCCACCAGCCGGACCTCCCTTCAAGCCCATCCGCACCGGCGGCACTTGACCCCTCACCTCAAGTTGCCCTTACTGCCCAGTGTGATCCCGTCCTATGGCCACCTCAACATGCAAAGCCTTCAAGCCCAGCATACTCACGGTGTCCCGACTAGCCATGTGTTAACTAGCGCTGTAACCAAAGTTTCTTGCGACTCTTGCTTACTTCACAAAGCCACAGCTGCACCACGCAACACAGCCGCTTGCGCGAAGCCATCCCACCCCCTCCTCAACCTGTCCGCTGACCTTTGGGGCCCGGTCAATGTCCCCTCTCCACATGGCCTCCGTTACTGCTTGCTCGTCATCGACCACCACACCAACTACATGTGGGTGCGGTTCCTTAAGTCGAAAGACGACGCATGTTCGGAATTGGAAACCATCCTCTTGGACATCAAACACCTGCATGCCCGCCATCACTCCCAGACGGGCGCGTTCGCACCGGTCCTCAAGTTTGAGTCAGACTATGTGTTTGAAGCTGATGTCACTCGCCGGATGTGCGCACACCTCGGCGTTGGGGTGCAGTTCTCTGCCCCATACGCCCACCACATGCTCGGCAAGGCCGAACGTCCCTGGCGCACTATCCGGGACAATGCATCGGCGATGCTCCACAACATGGCCGTTCCCAACTCTATGTGGTCGTGCGCTGTCAGCATTGTTGTGTACCTTCGCAACCGCACGTACAGTCGCTCGGTCGGACCTAATGTGGGCGTCCCCCTCACACTCCTTACGTCGTCGGTGCCCAACGCCTCCAAGTTCCGCGTCTTCGGCTGCGCCGTTTTCGCCAAGGTCCCCGACAAACAACGTCGGAAACTCAGTGAAAAAGCATTTCGCGGCGTCATGGTGGGCTACCCCCCTGACGCACCCGGGTATCGTGTCTACAATCCGGAAACGCGTCGTATCACCACTTCCGTACATGTTGTCTTTCAGGAAGACACCCCAGGCTTCGACACACAACCCTCCGTCGACTCGGCCATCACCGACTCTTCGGACGACGTACCCGCATACTCACCCATGTCCCACCCCATTGACCTCACATTACCCACACCCCTACCCCCCCCGGCAGCCTCTCGCCATGCTCGGCTCCGCTCCCACCCCATTCGCTACGGCGATATGGTTGCCCACTTGTCCGACTACCCACCAACCCTCGTAACGGCGTGT
>JAPMLY010002416.1:0-49106 GCA_026401115.1 Tetraselmis chui
CACACACACACACACACACACACACACACACACACACACACACACACACACTCACACACACACACACACACACACACACACACACACACACACACGGACATAGACTAACACAAACTAACACACTCTTGTCACTTTGTCTCACTCTACACTGCTATCAGTCAAAACTTGGAATAACTGCAGTTTGTGAGTGCTGATCGTGGGAATGCCGTGAATTTTTGTTGGTATAGATGGCACACGCTGCCGATGTCGGTATCGGCAATGGCTCACTAAACCGCCGAAGTAACACTTTTTTTACAGTAAATGCTGAGGGATGACTGTAAAAACCGGGCTTTCGCGTTCGGTTGTTTTTTTTTTTTTTGGGGGGGGGGGGGGGGGGGGGGGGGGGGGGGGAGGTTATAAGTTTTAAGTCTGGGGGGTGTTATGTCTTCGATAGTATCGACGGCTACGGCGCCACACAAGTCACGACTCGTAGTAGTTTCTGTCTTTCTCTATTCGGTTTATCAACAGTTGATCGGTTTCGCCTCATTTGCCTATTGCGACAGGTGCTGGAGGTTAACGCGTACCCTTGGATGGCGTGGGAGACGGACTGGGGTCGCAGGCATGTCCCCTCACATTCACATTTACTGACCTCGGTTTATTCGTTTGAACTGTGTGCATACGTGTGTGGGGTCTTCTCTGACTGCTGGCCGCGCCGCAGGTGGATGCATGGCCTGGTCACTGAGATGCTTGACATTCAACTCGAGGTGTGTGCCAGCTGATTCCCCATTCTCCCATCTATAACCTCCATCCACACAGCCCCCTTTTAGTTTGCCCCTCCCACCTTCAGTCCACCGATCGTGCTAATTGGCTGGATTCTCATATAATACCCACGAGCGCATGTGCAAAATGGGCCGTGTGCGTGTTGGTGTACGCGCGAGCCGGTGTGTATACACACACACACATGTGTGTGTGTGTGTGTGTGTGTGTGTGTGTGTGTGTGTATTATGATATTCAAGTGATGTGGTGTGTATGAGTATATGTGGGTAGTGCGTGGTGTTGCCAGGTGTGCATATGATTGTGAACTCATGCGCGTGCATGTCTCAGTAGTCAGCCATATGCTCAACATTTTACGTGTTCGTGCGCGTACGGACGCGCGCGCGCGCGCGCGCGTGTGTGTGTGTGTGTGTGTGTGTGTGTGTGTGTGTGATTTTGATATTTCCTTACATTCCCGTGTGCCTTATCATGTACGCAAGCACGTATATGCGTCTGTCAGTATCGGAGAATGCGTGGAACGTGTCATTGCGCTTCTGACCTTGTGGGTCTATATCCATGTACGCAAGTGTGTGTGTGTGTGTGGGTGTGTTTGTGTGTGTGTGTGTGCGTGTGTGAACTGAGTGGTGGTCTTACTTTGGCTGTGCCACTTGTTGCTCATCCGCTGCAGGTCTGGGAAGCCAAGAAAGTGGGGCAGTCGCTGAGCAGTTTGAAGTCGCCGATGGGATGGGAGGTGCGCTGTGTAGCATACTGAATTTCGTGCACACACACACACACACACACACACACACTCGGCGTCGCATTCATTTTTGGTGCGCTTTATTTACTTTGGCAAAGTATGCTGCATTAGTTCAGTGATGTTCACCGCTCTGTTGTGTGTCACGCTCACTGGTGATACGTCCGGTTTGTCCTTGTGGTGTGGTGCTGCTGCCGCAGGTGCTTGCAAACGAGGACGCGGGCGAGGCGGTGTACGAATACAAGAATTGTCCTTCAGATTTGTAATAAATGTTTACATTGATCAACGCAGATGAGTCGCCCGAATGCATCCCTCGGGTACTCCTTGCTTTTACAAGCTCCAAAGCGCTAACGGACAGAGCGCTATCGAGCAGTTACTTACATGCAACATGCGATTAGGCGCCCTTATCCAAAGGCGGTCTCATGGCCATCATGTAGTTTGTGTCGATTATATTATGCAATTAGTATCTCACTACATCGAAGTATCTGTAACCCCCATCATGCTAGTAGCCGTGATTATATTCAACTATGCAAGCGGCAAATATCACAACCTAACGTACCCTAGAAATCGATATCATGCGAGTGCAACTAACATGTTCAAAACTCTTGATACGTGCAAGTAATAGCCGCCGGACTATATGAGGGTGATTTCGGGTACGGGTCGCGGCTTTGGGCCTCTTTGTCGCTTCACATGAGTCCAAATTCAAGGTGCGATACGATTGCTATAAGATGGCAACGCACCGGGTGCTAGGCCTCACTGCGGAGTGCGCCTCTCATGTTCGGAAGTGCCCACGGTGCAATGAGGCTCCCTCGGAGTCTCGTGGGTTTGGATCTTCGTCGACGGTATCGGGCACCTCTGCCTTTTAACCTCTTTGTCGGGAGCGCGCTCCACATATGGTATGCTTACGGACCACATCCCACGGTGCCCGTGCTCTTAGTACGTCGCCCAACTCCACGATCGGATTGTCAACATGCTTGAAGTGTTCGTACTTGAAGCGGGGACTACTACGGGGCATGACTTGCGGTTGGAGATCCGCCGTATTCGGTCGGGAGTTTCTCGAGATCGACATAGGGATCTGATTTGGTTTGACTTCAGGGCTCCATACCGCCATCTTGTTGTTAATGTGACGGTCAAATTGAAAATTGTTTACTACAATATTGAGTTGTCTCCGGGTACCCCCCGATCGATCCTATTGTAGGTCTTTTCGATGCTATAATGAGTCTAATACGCCGTAAACACTAATCCCATCCTCTCCAATGGCAATAACAACACCGCCAAATCCATGCATGTAAACATTAACTTTATCCTAGTATGAAAACTATTTTTTCGCTATTCTCCACGATGCGTGGCCTCGTCCAACCGCTTCGAGGGTGTTGATCAGCCAAGTTGTTCAGCAGGCGCTCGTCGCGACTGGCCTACCTTTGCTCAAGTGCGACTCTGGTCGTGCCGGAGTTGGGAGGGGGGAATAAAGGCAGGCGAAAATCCACCTCGCATAAGTCGTCGACGGTCCCGTCCCGATCCACGCGCTTCCCCGTCCGAGAAAATCGCAGCTCCTCCCGTCGCAGCTAGCCTCCTAGCCTAGACTCCCCTTCCTCTCCGGGGGCATGGGAGAAAGGGAGTCCATACTTGCAAACGGTGTGTGGTTGGCGATCTTGCCTCCGAGCCAGATTTTCTCATGTTCCTTGTCCGTCTCCGTATGTTTCCAACACTTGTCTGATCATGCGGAATCCGTCTGTACCCTCCCCCCGTGGTTTACGTTGTCAGAGGTCCGCTTTTGTAAGCATAGTGCCGTTGCGATAACCCTAGGCACCTTACCTTAGACAGCATGTCGATAATTGGGTACCGACATGGGGGGGGGTTGGTCGAACTCGTTGATCGAGTCGGCGCCCGCCGGCGGCGCAGCGGCGGCGGCCCCGGAGAGGGGTGCGCTCGCAGGCCCGTCGGCACCTACCTCTACCTCCACGCGGTGGGCGCTGGTAACCCCATAGCCGTGCCAGGCCTGGCACGGTAGGGGGCTGAACGAGGTACCGGCAGCTGCGATCCGCGGGATCAGCAGCTGTCGGGAAGCCATGTACGGAGGGTTTTGGAAAACACAATATCCGTACACCGGCACAGGGATCTCCCGCTCGGCCTGTCCGATATGTCTTTTTCGCGACTAAATACTCGCAGATAATCTCCCGACGATGGGGCGGGGGCGGCGTTTGCGAAATATTTTTTGGCGAAAAGGGGTACGGACGGATCAGCGGAGGGACGAGGGTGTTGGAGCTGGCGGCGGACAGCTGGGAAGCAGCGCTAGGGACAGCGCTCGCTAGCAGTCGCCAGCCCTGCGAGAGTCTTAAGTCTCCCCTGGGGGCGAGGCCTGATGCTACGCAGGACGGAGGCTGGTCGCAGCCGGAGGAGCGGCACGGTCTGGCGGCGGCGGTCCTTAGGATCGCCCGCCGCCGGAAAAGCCCGGTACGGGGGGTTTTTGGAAAAATTCCCGTACCCACCATCTTTTGAGGACCGGCGACTCGATCCCTGTGTTCTTCCAACCCCTTCCCTAGTCGGTACCCGGTTATCGATAGGCTGCCTCAGGCAGTGTGCCTAGGGTTATCGTAACGGCACACTGCTCGTAAAGGCGACCCCCTAACAACGTAAACCACCGGGGGAGGGTACGGACGGCCACAGCGCGATCAGATAGGTGTTGGAAACAGACGGGAAAAGGACAGGGGACAGGAGAAAATCTGGCTCGGGGGCAGGAGAGCCAGCCGGACACCGTCTGCAGCCTAGTTATTCTCTCTTCTCAGCCCCCGAAGGAGGAGAGAAGACTCGGCTAGGTGGCGAGCTGCGTCGAGAGGAGCGGCTAATACCTCGGGCGGGGTGGAGCACGGATCGGGGCGGGACCGACGACGACCTATGCGAGGGGGGTTTTTCACCTGCCTTTCCCCCCAAGCTCCGGCACGACCGGAGTCGAACGGGAGCCGAGGTCAGGCAGGTTCGCCTCGACCAGCTCCAGCTGGACAGCCTTGCTGATCAGCGACCCCGCAGCGGCTGGAGCAGGCCGCGTAACGTGGAGACTAGCGACATTTTATTTTTCATATTGTATCCAAAAAAAAATACGTATAGATCAGAAAATTATAAATACCTGGATACGGGTATGTTTTAGACGGTATCGTTACTGCCATTGGAGAGGTTGGGATTAGTGGTTCACGGTCTACCTCACGCTTAGAAGTCCAACTACAGGTTGAGCATAGCAAAAGGGGGGGCCCAGAGACAGCAGCCGGTTTTTACTGGTATTGTTGTAAACAATTTCAAATTTCAATTTCAAATTTCAAATTTGATCGAGTCACCTGTCCGCAAAAGATGCCGGGTACGGAAATGTATACTCGAAAACCCCCGTACCGGGTTTTTCCCGCGGTAGTAGATCTTGTGGACCTCCGCCGCCAGACCATATCGCTCCACCGGCTATGATCCTCCTCCGGCATGCGTAGCTCTCGCCTCACCCCCAAGGGAGACTTGAGACTGAGAGGGTTGATCGATCGCCAACGAACGCCATGCCCTTGCGTTGCTTCCCGGTTGTCCGCCGCGAGCTCCAACGCCCGCCGCTAACCGAATTCGCCCGTAAACTCCTAGCCGCCAAAAATGCAATATACGGGTCATCCCGCCTGTGGACACAGAACATATGAGGATTATCTAGCCTCGAAAAGAATATCGGGCTAGCCGAGCGGGACACCTTGACGTTGGTGTACATATGATATTTCGAAAAGCCCTCCGTGCTGCGACTTCCCGACAATTGATGATATGCGGATCGCAGCCGCCGCATTTCACCCCGCCTAGCCCCCAATCGTGCCGGGCATGGCAATTCTATGGGGGTACTAGCGCCCACCACGAGGAGGTGGTGGTGAGTGCCAACGGGCCTGCGAGCTCACCGCCGGACCCCCCTCCGGGGCCGCCGCCGCTGCGCCGCCGGCGGGCGCCATGTGACGGTCACAAGTGCTCGCACGAACACCAATGTTCCTCATAGAGGTGCTCGTCTCCCAGTCCCGGGCAGACTTGCAATGGGAGCTCAGCAAGGCAAACTCGATGCGGACCTCAACACTTCCGCTATGCTTGGCACGCCCCGGGTTCAGTCGGTCCATGACTACTACCCCTTCGCTTTGAAGGATGGGGGCTTGTTGGCGCCTATGGCGGCTGAGTCGGTTGATCGCCTAGCTACTTTGGTGGCATTTCGTCGCTTCACTGGCATGGGTTATGCAAACTCTCGTTCATTGCGTTCTGAGATTTATGTCCGCATGCATCATTTCGTTTGTCGATCTACTTATGTTCCCTTTCGACGTTTCTTGGGAGATGTGCGGCATGAATTCATGCAATTACTTTTTGGTGGTCTTCATAGTACTTTGGGTTCCTACCTTCGCGACGCTTTGCAAGACGGCGGTGTTGATGTTGTGGAATGCCTTGTTGTTCCTCGGGCTTAGTAGGCATGTGCGGTATTTTTCCTCCTTACTCCTTTTTGCATGATAGGTTCCACTACCTTTTCTTGTTAAAATATCAAAGGTGGCAGTCACCAAAACAAAACACAATATAGGGAGGAGCGCAAACTCAGGGATTTACAAGCTGCTGACGATATTGCAGGTTCGTTCGGGGTTTATTTATTCTGAGCAGCGATGTACGGGTACTCCATGTACCTTCGATTCCACGTTACATTATTACTTCGACCGCGCGCCCATAACCCTTCATCACCTTGATGCTAGCCCCTAGCTAATACGGGTACCTGCAGATGTATCTTTTGCAAGCAAATAATAGCGGACGATGCCGCGACTACCGCCCTGCTCTTCTGTACGATTACTAGCCCCAGTACCAATTGTGGGGCGAAAGTTGCGGAGCTTTAATTAATATTGCTGACACTTTGGTAGAATAATTGCATAAATGCGGGTATTGGTATTTATCGAACCGCTATAAAAGATTAGCGATTTGCATGGTAACGATGTAAACCCTATTTATGCAGGCCATTGAGTAGCGCGTTGTTGCGCATTTGAAATAACCTGCGTCAAGAGACAGTGGAGCAGCGGTTCCGCGCCGCATCTCTGCTTCGGTCCTCAAGGGGTTATCATTGAAACCGATGACAACATATTCCAGTCACAACTGCCTAGAACAACGCAACCAGGTTTATACATCCCTTACGAAACTCTCAGTATGGCATAACGTGCCGTCCCACTTCGCACAATACCGGAACACTCAGTCCGGGTCATCCCGAGCGAAGAGCGGCATACGGGACGACCGACAGTAAACCGTCGCTTTACCCTACGGCCGCCTTGAACACTCCAGTCACGCGATTTCTTCCGCGAATACGACTGTATACAGGTTTCTGTTAGAATTAAGGACACAAGACCGACCGGAAGGCAGCGCGGACGGAAAAGAAGAAGCCGTCGTCAAGGCGGAAGCGAACTCAGTGCATCGCTGTCAAAGTGTCACTTCGGCCTGTTCCGCGCGAAATATGGTCGCACTTCCATTGCGGTTGTGCATTTTCTTGGCTCTCTTCGGCCTCCGCCCTCCAAACAGCGCGGCGCAGCTTCTTCAGGAGTACCAGAGGATCACTGGGAAGCGGGCGATCGCGCGCCTGAGCAATGGAGTAGGCCAGCTGCGAGGCACTGTGGAGTTCTCTCAGTGTAGCGAGTACGGTGTACGTGTACTTCTATCTTCGCCCCTCAAATAGCGACCACCCATTAAACGACCTACACACCTCCCCCATGCTCCGTCTCACCCCCTCTCTCTCTCAGTTAGATCCATCAGAAGGTTATCAAAATCACTCGAAGGAGCTTCTTTCTGTCAGTTCTCTTGGATGTGCTCGCCCACGACGGGACTGCCTATCTGTCGACGCTTTTCAAATTGCTTTTTTTCCTAAATTTATTCTGAAAAGCGCTCGCGGCGGGTTTCCCCCCTGTCGACCCCCATTCCCTCACACCCCTCTCAAACCCACCCCCTCACATCTCGCGCTCTGTTGCCCTTTCCATGCAATCATTAGCCCCGACGCCCATTCTGGCTATGTGCGTCGTTATTACGTCGCGGAAACAAAATGCTGCATACTTACATAATGTCTTATTGTCATCAACGGTAAAACTATTCTCAAAACATTTTGTTGAGCTATTTAACAGTGACGCCGCGGGTCGTGTGACCGACTCCTTCCCACCCGTTCCACGCAGGTTCAGGTGAAGGTGGATCTGGAGGATTCCATCACGGGGGGAAACTGCCTGCTGGGCGGCTACGCTCCGTCGTGTTGGTACCAAATAAACGCCGAGTCGATGGACGACACCGCACACGACTGCCCCGCCACCTCGGCCGTCTTCGACCCCACCTCGTCCATGGAGCCGGGATGGTCACCCGCAGGGCGCCACGCCATCGACAAGTGCAGCTCGACGCGGCTGCCGTCCTTTGGACCCAACAGTAAGATCGAACTGTGCCCTGTTGGCGCGCTCAGTCGAAAATGGGGAATTCTGCGCCGTTACTTTGACCCACATTTGGCCGTCTTTAACGACATCATTGGTCGCACGCTGATGGTGTATTGGGTGGGCGCGGATGGACGGCCAGGGGTAGAGTTCTCTTGCGCCCCCATAGAGCACCTGTCTGATTGTTGACCGGGTGCAACTGCGAGTAGTGTGTTACATTTAATCTGAGAAAAAATATTTTCCGAGTCATTGCAAAATCGCAATGCAATGTTACGCTTTTTCTTTCACGTAAACAGAGGATTTTAAGAGAAGGAAGCGTACGAGTACGCTCACTTTGATGGCCTCGCACATTCTTTCACCTCGCACATAGAACATACGCATTATAAGCAAAAATTGTAAACATATATCTAGGGGGTGTTGGCGTGTATGTCGGATGGATGTTTACTGTGACGCGCTCTTTGCGTTTGCCATTGCATATTCAGTTCTGATCACCAATATCCATTTTTTTTACCTATCTCATGCCAAGCCTCGTGATCGACTCCCCAAGACGTTCAATCATCTAGAGTTGCACCACTCTGCCGCACTTATATGAGGCGTCTATCACGTGATGTAGGTGTAATGAAAAGAATTGCAATGTATGACCTCTGGCAGATCAAAGCCTTAGATATATTTCTGAGTGTATGCGATGTGCAGTAGGAGCGTTGTTATTATGGGCCACTTGCATTGGCTTAAACATGATGATTGACGAGACACACTTTCGTCCGAATGGATCACAATTGTTTGGAGGTATACCCTCACTCACTCTCTTAGCGTGTCGCTATAAAAACGTGGCTGCGAGGGCGAGGCAGGCACGCAAATTGTTGACAGTGACTGAAATGCGTTACAAGGCCAAAATCCCTTCCCACCACAGTCAGCATAAGTACCATTGCCTTCGGTCATTCCTAATGAACTCTGCACGTTCACGCAAAACAAGGCGCGTTCCATTGGGGATACACATTTAACTGTTCATCCATTTCAGAAAAAGTACAGCGTCCCCCCGGGTTGTATATTATGTAGTATAGACCTGCAGGGGACGGCGGGGTTTTTGGCCGTCACACACCACCACGGGGGTTTTGGGGGTTTTGGACGGACGCGGGCCATGGCGAATATCACGTATCTCAATATAATACTTTTTTGCTTACAAGAAGAACCATATACGGACAGGGAAAGTGGGAGGGGAAACAAGAGGGCAAGAGTGACAAGAGGATCACGGAATCCAAAGCACAGCAAAAGGAAAGCACTACATTGTGCATAAACCTAGCAGATTAAACTAAGGAAACTCTTATGCCACGCCGAGAATGCAACACTTGGAGGCGACAAGCGGCGCCTCCCGCGCCGCTCGAGGAAGCACGGGGACGCTTGCGGCCCATGGCGCGGGTGAAGAGCGCCGTGGCTGGAGAAGGCATCCCAGCCGAGGAAGAAGCGGCCTCCTCTCAATATAATATTGCTCAATGTTTCTCAATATAATATTGCTAATTGTTTATATTATTCCACTGAGCAATTCCGTGCTCATCTGGTTCTTCTTGTAAGCAATATACTGAGCAATGCTTACTTTGTAATCAATGTTAGTATTCCATATCGCCAAGTACTTCTATCAGTACCCGTAGCGATCGTCATCATATTTGAGGTCACATCATCACTGCTGGCGGCGCACGCGACATACGTACAGTTTTCAGCTGATATATATAGCGATAATCGCTACCTGTACAACTCTTCACGAATTAGGCACGATAAGCACCAGGTGTTTATCTTGTTTTGAACCCCCTGGATTCCCCCCTTGGACCCCTTGGACCCCCTTGGACCCCCTTTTGGACCCACGAAAATGGGGGTTTGGACTGCAGAAACGACATTTCTACTGTTAAGCTGCCCCGGGCTCAACTGCGCAGTCCAACACCCCCTTTCGCCACTCTGTAAGGGGGGAAAATCGGCGAAGTGCAGTCCAACAGCAAAGAGAACCGTTAAGTATAGATTTTCCAGTATGGTGTCCAACCTTTCTCTAGCGACCGGCAAGCAATCATTCAGTCAGGAAGACAACATCTTGAGTACCAGCTGTAAATATTAGGCAGCGCGAGAGTGTAACGCTATGTAGAGTCCGAGATCAGCGAAGAGCAGTCAATTTGCGCTCGTGCGTGCTCACAAACACACACACACACACACACACACACACACACACACACACACACACACACACACACACACACACACACACACACACACACACACACACACACACGCACACACACACACACACACACGCTTGCGCGCACGTACAACGCAGTTCGCGGCAAAAAGTACAGGTAGTGAGGTAGACAGCCTGAATACAATTATTATCTACTAAACAGTTTTTCTTTGATACAACAATAATACATTCAATTATAAATTAATCATTACGATATTATTATATCTATGATATGATGAAAAATACTGCTATAGCAAAGACTCTTCCCTTGTATAGCAATATCCAAATCTTCCGTACAAGAGAAAGCAGTGTAAATAAATAATTTTTAGCGAATAAATTAGGAGGAAAATATCATTATATGAGACAACAATATTATAATACAAGATAATACTCATATAAAACAAGTTAAACCAATGAAAAGAAAAAAGTAGCTCGGCTAACGCTAAAACGCCCCAATACGATTTGTAGTTCAGAAAAAATTTCTGAGGGGCGCCCGCGGCGGCGCCCCCCAGACCCCCCTCGCCGTGGGGGTTTTCGACCCCGCCGCAGGCGGGGTTTCCTACGGAATATACAACCCCGCAGCGTCGAAGCTCAATCACAGTTACAAGACTGCTGCTCAGTTATGACGACGACAATGGCTTTTCAGTGCGATGACAAAAAACATGTAACTTGTCGCTCTGAACTAATTCTACAGGACACTGTGTCGCCATAACCGGGCGTCAAACCTTCGCGGCAACTTACTGTGAGAGTTACATGTATGCTCGTACAGTGAAGTCGTATCCTACCATTGGTATCAAATGGAAGGACAATGATGCATTTTCACCTTTCGGTCTGCGGTTTTTACTCCTTGAAATATATGAGCTGCGTATGAAATTTAAATTTACACTTGCGCATACGAATGCTTTTTCTTTCACAATCTGATCATGCGTTCATAATGCGGTGTGCGGATGTGTATGGAATGTGGTGTGCAGATGAGTTTATTTCTACGAAGAGACGCCGGATCAGTGGGCTGAGTATTCACCGCCTCAAGATATAAACCGCTTTACATTCTCACCTATATAGCGAAATCTAATATTATACAATTAAATGTTTCTAAGGCCACAGCCCCTGGAGCAGGCAGGGGGTGGGGATGTCCAGGCCCATGTAGGTGGTGACGGGGGGGATGGCGCAGGGGGGGACGATGGCCTGGCCGGGGATGACGGCCGCCTTGGCGAAGATGCTGGTGCTCTCGGGGTCGGCGAGGTGGTCGGCGAGGCACGCGAGCGGCCCCTTGCCGGTCACCTGCGCGGCCATGGTGAAGCCGACGAACGCGAGCATCGCGAGCCGTCCGTTCTTGATCTCCTTCACCTTCAACTCGTTCATGTCGCCGGGGACGAAGGGAGCGAAGATGCCGCCGGGGTAGCCGACCTGTAGGGGGGTCACGACCTTAGGGTTCAGTTCAAACCCTACATATTACTATATTTTTCGCCACAAATAAGTGAACAAATATAAGATCAAAAGAGAATAGTATCGGTCGGATTGCGGAATCCTGGGGATGCCGGGGACATATGGCAAGACGAGGCAGGGACGCTCGCGAACCTCGTGGGCGGGCAGCTTGTTGTTGGGGAACAGGGGGTCGACGTCCATAGAGCCGGGCTTGGAGAAGTCGTAGTAGCGGCGGACCTCGACGAAGTGCATCAGCACCAGCTCGATGAAGAGCAGTGCCTGAGGGGGGATGTCGGTCTCGGTCTTCACGGCCGCCTCGTACCAGAAGACGTCGGGACGGACCAGCTCCTACAACGGAGCAAATCGATTCAAGAAGCCGAGTGAGTGACTTATAGGTTAAGTACTAAAAGGGTTGACCGGCCGGATCACTGCGGAGACCATAAAAAACGTAAAAGACATCATCGCACGAAATATAAATACGTGAGCAAACATGCGTGAACATCGCCCGCTCGTCGATCGCCATTCTTATGCATCCGTTCGGAATAATAATCGAGTCGCTGCGATGTCCACCGTCCACCGACAGCAGGAAGACATTCGCCCGCCTTTACACGTTATATCCCCCCGCCCCGTCGTCCTCCGAACGAAAATATTTATATCGTCTTAAGCACTGTGCTATGACCTCGATTGTTCGAGCTTAGCCGACCTCGTCGACTAGAAACTCGGAGCTGGTGCTGCCGTCAGGATTGTTTGTCGACTGACTTACCTGAACCAGGATGCCGGCGACGGCAAGCATAGCCCAGCGCGCATGGATGCGCTCCGCCTCGGCGAACCACTTGAGCTTATCGGGGTTCGCGCCCAGACCAAGGGGGTCGAATCCAAAATCGCCGGGCATGGAGCCGTCCAGGTAGGAGGGCACATCGCAGCCGGGACGCCAGAGGGGGCGGGCGGCCATGCGCACGGGCGCACCGTTGGTCACGGCAGTGCGCAGGCTGGCGCCGGACATGGCCCGGCGACCGGCCACAGGGCGAGCGCTGCCGCTCAGAGCGGTGACGCGGGAGGCAGCAGCGATAGCAGCCATGGTGGACAAGCGAAACGACGGGAAGGGGGGTGGATGGTCGGGGCGGATGGAAGGACGGGAGGGAAGGAACTGCTGGTTGATCGACCCGTTGGTGCTCACTTGTCTTCCCTCCCCGTCCGCTTCCGAGTGTGTCGGACTTGCGCGCAATGTACTGGCGACCAGGTAAGGCGCGTACTTTCGGGCGCCAATAGCTACGCCAGATTGCTTGGTTGGCAGCCAGGTAGGCCCTCCGATTGGTCATACAGTCGGAAGATGCGAAACAGGCGAATCCAGTCCGGATCCCGAACACACGCGTGATCACTTTACAAATCTAGCCGTGATCTGGAGTACTGGTACTGTTCACGTACCGGTATTAAATCCGCTGGTTTACCTCTGAATCCCTAATATGGTTGCATTTCATTGAGAGTGATGCCAATCACCGTCCGATCGCACGTGCTACTGCCACGTAGGCTCCATAATTCCGTCGATGATGATACTCGATGTAGAAGAATGAGCGAGAAGATCTGTCTTTCGATACGATTATAATTGATCGCCTGCGACTGTGTTGTTTTATCCCTCTCTTCCGTGTGGTTTTTACCACTTTTCTTGTAATCAAGTTTCACTATAAATTGAACAACATCATACCCCGGCAGTAAGTAAGACATCTCTCCGAGTACAATAAGTCTGAGTCCATATATCTGAATTGGGTTTGAAAAGAAAATAAAAATTGCTTACAAGAAAAAGCAGTGGAGGCCACCAAGCAAAAAAGAAGAAAGGAGGAAAAAAACAAATCTAAGCCCGAGGAACAGGAAGGCATGCCACAGCACCAGCACTGCCCTCCTGAAAAGCGTCGCGGAGATAAGAACCCAAAGTGCCATGAAGAGCAGCAGAAAGACGTTGCATGAATTCTCGTCGCACATCTCCCAAAAAACGCCGAAACGGAAGAGAAGTAGACAGACATCTCTCCGAGCTCAACAAGTCTGAGTCCATATATCTGAATTGGGTTTGAAAGGTAAGATTCACTAACTTTCGGAGAAAGAATATAATGACAAATTATCTTGCAATGAGATGAAATGTCGATGACCGAAACCGATGAACGGACGAAATCACCAACATTCGCGCGACTTCATTAGCGACAACAGGTTCCGTAAGGTTGGAACTTGGAACCGATTCAATGTCCGTGGGGGGGGGGGGGGGGGGGGGGGGGGGGAGGGTATGTTGTCGTACAGGTACGGGTACGTACGCGAAAACCATGTAGAGATCTAAACATTACTTAAATATTGTTTAGGGGAGACGCCACATCGGCATAACCCTAAACCACAATCCATTTGAATAAGCCCTAATGACATCACCATAGCGTGTAAGGTACCATGGTTGTGGAACCTATGAAATTGTGCCTTTTCAGTACTTTAAGCAGTACTAGGCTCGATCTACAAACAAAGTTCGGAGGTTGGCAAACCGAGGGGGGAGGGGGGGGGGATGGGGCTGGAGGGGGGGCTTAACTAAGCATCCGCATCAAACATCGCTATATTCTTGAAATCATTATGCATCAACCGCATAAGCCGCATCAATGCGTCCACGAATTCGTGTTTTTCTAATCAACGCGGCCAAGAATTCGTGCCATATTTAATCAATGCGTCGAATGGATCCAAGAATTAGTGTCCTATTTAATCAATGCATCCATGAAATAGTATGTTCTACTTAATTAATGCATCCATGAATTAATAGAGTATCTAATCGATGTACAATAATTGCTTGTACAATTTCGGGACGTCGGTCGCGTCGATCATCCCATTTAGAAATTATTCAAAAAGATTACTCTAGAAGTCAATAGCAATGATGTCTTGTTAAACTACATACAATGCTACCATCCGGTAACAATCTGACTCATCATTGAAATTCTATGCGTGAGGAAACCGATGTTTATGCATCAATGCATTTGCCCCGCATTATTACCCGCATCTATGCATCCATGAATAAGGGCCATGCTTGAACGACCCGTCCATGAATGATTGACCCATATAATCAATGCGTCCACGAATTAGTACCCCATTTAATCGATGCATCCACCTATGAGTTGACTATTAAGGCGCCCGCCGGCGGCGCTGCGATGGCGGCCCCGGAGGGGGGTGCGCTCTTAGACCCGTCAACACTCACCCCCCCCTCCTCGTGTTGGGCGTTGATAGCCCTATCGCCGTGTCAAGCATGGCACGGTAGGAAGTTAGGCCGGGTAAGTCGATAATTGCGATCTGCGCGATCAAGAGTTGTCGGGAAAGCCATGCACGGAGGGCATTTATAAATAATATATGTACTCTAGCACCACCAAGATCTCTCACTCGGGCCATCCGCTATTTTTTCGTGTCTCAGTACTCTCAAATACTCTCCCGATAAGGAGGCGGGGGCGGTGTCTCTGAAACATTTTTTTCTCGCAAGGAGGGTACGGACGGATCAGCGGTGGTTTGATGGTGTTGGAGGAGGCGGCGGACAGCCGGGAAGGAGCGCCGAGGAACATGCTCGTCGACCGTCATGTTGACGTCGAGTTGACCCAAGGTGGGGCAGCACGACACCGGCACCGAGGCGGAGGAAAATCGCGAAGGGAGGAGCGGCGAGGTATGGCGGCGGCTGATCCATAGAAAACGTTATATGGAGGGTTTCGGGTAATGTTTGTACCCCCGCGGCCTTTTGGATATAGCAATGGCGACCCTGCCCTACCATGACGCTACCTACTATAGCTAGGCACACCTAATATTAGAGAGTGTGAGCCCGGGTAAGCACGTGGGCTCGCATTCAAAGCAAGGGTGCTCGATGGACGGGCGACGGTAGAAGGAGGGTATGGTCGTTGGCTGCTTGTTGTCGGACATGTACCCGGGTACCATTATGAAAAACCGAGGAAATGGCGGGAATACTTTACTACGGCGTTTTGGCGGCACGAGCGCTAGCTTTCTCTCTCTAGTTGTCTTGCCCACCCCCCACATGCTATAGAGGGGACAGCCGGACAAGGGACCTCGACAAGAAGGAAAGCCGTGACGGGAGGAGCGGCGACAAAGCGACGGGAGGAGTTGGCTTCGAACGGGGCTCACGGGATGCGGCGGCGGGATCGACGAAAGGCCACGGGAGGAGAGGTTTTTCGCTAGCCTTTCCCCTCTTATCTCCGGCAATACCGAAGTCACGCGGGAGCTAGATAAGGTTGGCCCATCGCCCCTCTCGAACACCGATCGGCCTAGGCCGGTAGGCACCTCGGCTCGGTGGGAGCGGCCCGTGCATCGTGAAGGTGGAATAGCGCCTTCATTTCGTAGGCAAGTTGATTTATTTTTTGATTTTTCTATTATAAAATGGTTTCTTTTGTTACTACTTAGGCGGGGGTGCTGTGGCAACTACTGCGGTTGCTTACAGTTTTTAGCCTCCGCGGAACGTTGGAAAACACACACATGGGAGAGAGGTGCGTCGATAGGTGCACATGGTCGAAGAATACTCTGTCCAATCGCCACTCCTATGTGTCCTAGATGGCAGTGTATATGACGGCCGTTAGAGGGCACTAGGGCAGCCTGTCCAATTTGCCGGTACTTGCTTTAAATCATTTCATTTTCTTCCTTGGTTCATGGCAAACACTGTGGAAACGCTTATTAAGCACTCGTCTCAACGTGTCTTTCGGTCGACACCCAGAGACGGACGGCCAAACGGAGCGGGTCAACGTCACGTCTCAGCACCCGCTAAGCAGTTTCTACTGCTACGATGGAAGCGACATGATGACCTTGTTGCCTCTTGTCGAGTTTACGTACAACGCGACTCGAGCACACGGCATCGAGCACACACTTTTTCATACCAACTTAAGCTTCACCCTTGAAGTGTTGCTTAGTATGCCACCCTCCATTCATATCTCGAGGGATGCTACAAAGAGATTACATTAGTTACGAGAACTAAATGCTCTTGTACGTTCGGTGCTACATTTGCTGAAAGATTCTATGAAGGCGCGTTCATGTCCGTCGATAACGCCACATTTATGCCGAGGAGAACAAGCTTCAGTGATTTCAAAGGGCCTCTTCTGACGAGGGTAGCCTAACATGAAGCTGAGTGATCGGAAGCTCAGACCTTTTAATGTCGAGGAGCATATCGGAAAACATATTTACATACTGAAACTTTCATCTACATTATGCTTACATCCGGTGTTACATGTGAATAACATGGGACCCTAATCTATTGCTCCTCGACTAGTAGCTATCGTTGTCATGAAAAATGGAAACGGCGACGACGAATTCGACGTCTATCGCATCTATGTTGTGTGCACCACACCGCTCGATGGACGCCGAGGGGAGTACTTGTTGTTCATGACGCACTTAAACGATGATGATATTCCACATGTCTAGTAGCGGTTGAACGAGGTACACCGTACGACGGCGCTACATGACTTTCTAGAGACGCCTCAATAGCACGCATTTGCCAAGACTCAGACGTACATTAGTTTCATGCACGTTTACCCAACGCGCATTCATGAGTCCCATTGAAGTTTCAATATTTGTGCCCATGACCTATTGCTAGAATCAGGCTCCCGGCTCGCCTCTAATTTGTCAAGAGGCGGAGGGTACGAGAATGACGAGTATTGTCATGTAACAACATATTACATGACATTGTGCATGTACTCTTTTCTTTTATAGCCGTGCTTTTCCGCGGAAGGTTATACCAACAATTACGTCGTCATTATTGCTTAGCTCGAGGTCGACATTATTCGTTGTATTGTACGACTTTTACCTCCCGGCACTGTTAATCCATGTACACACGAAATGGCATGAAGGGGGATAGAACCGCCGCTTCCCGGAACGGAGCTGTACGCCTTATCCAAGTACCGCCAAAAGTCGGTACCCGATAGGAACATATTGTGTATATGAACCCATCGCATCGCATCGCGACTGAGCGGCGAACACCTATAGGTGGAGGGCCAAGACTCCCCCGGAGTCTAGCGTACATATGTGTCCATTAGTAGTCCTACGGAGGGATATGTAAACACTCTCCCTTAATGGACAAACTCCGGCCGGTGCCCTAGGAAACCCCGCGTAAACGCGGAGCGCCCATAACCTGTTAATCCATGTACACACGGAATGGCATGAAGGGGGATAGAACCGCCGCTTCCCGGAACGGAGATGTACGCCTTACCCAAGTACCGCCAAAAGTCGGTACCCGATAGGAACATATGTGTATATGAACCCATCGCATCGCATCGCGACTGAGCGGCGAACACCTATAGCGAACACATATAGGTGGAGGGCCAAGACTCCCCCGGAGTCTAGCGTACATATGTGTCCATTAGTAGTCCTACGGAGAGATATGTAAACAGGCACGTACAATAAGCACAACTAGTTAAGCATGCTTCGAGGCGCTTTAAAATATTTTCCGGAGACATGCTAGCTACGTCGCATGTCTACGGATTACCGTTCCGTGCCCACCCGACTTGTTGCTGCTGACGAAGGTCTCTCACCCGACTCCCTAATCCCCGTGTCCCGCCATCCTCCCACCTGAGATTCTCCCCCCCGCGCTACGACCCCCCGCACACAAACCCGACTTTATCCGCCTCCTCGAACCTCGATTCGTTGGCCACACAAACGGTCGCCGCCGTTACGCATCCATAAAACAGATTCAGATAGGGGAATGGAAGTACTGCACGGACAGTAACCTCTCCCACACAGCTAACCTCATACGTGCCAAATATACACCCCTTGCAAACGCCATCCGCAGCCACTGGCCAGGCACAGTGGTTGACATCCTTCCCATCGTCATGAGCCGCACATGTACACCGCACTCCTCCACCATCACAAGTCTCACCTCCCTACTCACCGCCCGCACCGACCCTCCTGATAAACTCGTCTCCAAAGCACGCCTCGACACGTCTCGCATCCTTGCACAACTCCATACGCATACTGTCCAATGGCTGCATCACCTCCTACTCATATACCGCATCAAGTCCCGCACGACCTCCCGCCGCGCCTCCGCACATTGCCCCTTCGCACGACCCTAAATGCACGCAGCCCTCGCCTCTTCTTGCACACCTCCCCGGGGGGGAGTAAAACCCCCGACCCCCATTGGAGAGGTTGGATTTAGGTGGTTAACGGTCTAGCCCTGACTTGTAAGTTCCCTGTATGGCATAGTTGGGAGGGCCCAGAGACAGCAGCCGACGCATCCGGCTTTTGGTGAAAAACCGGCGCATACGGTACATGTTGTAAACAATTTCAATTTCAATTTCAATACCGTTCCGAGAGAGTCCTAGCTTGTGCCCCGTGGAGCATGACTGTGGGGCATACATGACGGCCTTGGCGGGAGCTAATCATCTACATATGCATTTATAAGCAAAGTGCATTTGTGGTAGTGGGAATTCATCTTTGGGCCGTGACACGCATACATACATACCAAGATCGGACTCACCAGGTATCGCGCGCGCGACCTTCTGCGCATTAGGCGTACGCTTTACCGACGCGTCGGAAAAGCAAAGTTGACATATGTGGCCACATTCCGAACTACGACACTTTTCTCCCTTGCATTTTTATCCCATAATGTATATTAGTTGATTTGTGTTAGCAAGAGGCAAACTGCCGCAAGAGGCAAACTGCCACAATGCTAACTGCCATTTTGGGCATTATAAGTGTGTGCTTAGACCGGGTACGCGTCGACTAGGTACACCTAACGACACAAGTACCTGTAATTTGTGCCGATGTTGTTGTAGTGGTTTATTTCATATAAATGTAATCAACCCGTAGTAAGGATGTTCCGATAAAAATGTGTTGTTCAAGGTCTCAAATTCTGGCAAAAGCTGAAAAAAGGGGGTAGGAGCAGTATGTATTTGTATTTCAGCCCAGCATGTGCGTACTACAGCAACGCACGACCCCTAGTTAGGGTTTAGGGTATTTCGTTTATTGTAACCTTAAAGCCTAAACCAAAGCCCAAATGCGAGGAGAATTTAAAGACTCTCGACAGGGAGGCACCCTTGCGTTGCAGTGCACAACTTAGTAAACAGCATGATGCAGTGGCCGTTGGCAGCTCAGCGACATCACATCACCTTTGATATCTACATGGAGGGGTGGCTAGGCCCGCCGTATGTTTGGGTTTATTATGCGATGGTACATGGACTATGGACATGCTTACAAAATGTGCCCCCCCTCCTCTCCATTTCATGCTTGCATATGGTATAACATTACGTCCTTCCGCACGCAGCCATGTATGGCTTGAATAAGAAAAAGTTGTCGGAGTGATCCTTTTTAACTAACGAGTACCAAAGTGTTGTTCAAGTACTAACATCTCCATACACATTTAACTGAGGGAGGGGGGGGGGACCTAAAACAAAACATTTAGTTGCAACAGCCAAAGATTCGCATTCCTTGCGGGAACCCATATCATTCTGAACTCGATGAGCCAGCGATTACATTTCGGCGATTTGACGAGCAATGGACAACGGAAATATCAAGACATCCAACATCGAGCGATAGATGGCAGGGACTTCTGGTGGCTATAGGCGCCGGTCATTATCATCACTCGCGTGGAATTCGTGACTTTGACATTCCCTGAACTATTTATTTGACCCAAGTATCTCACGGCCCTCGCTTACGGCTGTGGATAAAACCCTCTGGTCACAGCCACCACCGTCTCATTGCTCGCTGGACAGCAGACGCTGTGTCTCGTAAAACGTATGCGGCCTCTGCGCCACTTGCTCACCATCGCCTGTCTTGCAGGGTAAAATGGATAAAATAAACGGCGACACAATGAAGGACATGCATACATTAAGCATCAATGGAACGGAATGTCGCGAGGTTTTCACTCGAGTAGGATAACCTTATGACCCCTTTCATTTCTAAATACAGGCGAAACAACACCACTGCCAAGTCCAACGGCATAATAACAAGCCTCGTCTCTATAAATGTGCATATGCATATATCAGCAGTTTCCACAGGAATCCGCCATACGTGAAACACTTCCAAAGGTGCATCAGGGTAACATATATTTTTCGATTGCAAATTTCGTGAGCTTTCTGCCAACGGAAGCCTGCAAGCGTCGCTCATAAGGGATGCGTGACACTGTACGCAACATAGCCGTCGCGGTGAGTGTGACTCTTGGCCGTTAAGTGGGATGCAGTAGGACGGCAGTGAACACAGCATTGCTTACAGGACGTCAATGTACATTTCACACAACAGAGAGATGGAAAGGGGGGCGAGGAGCTTAGCCCACGCTGCCCTCCAGCTTGAGGCTCATCAGCTGGTTCACCTCCGCCGCAAACTCCATCGGTAGCTCGTTGAACACCTCCTGACAAAAGCCGCTGATGATCATACCCACAGCCGCCTCCATGTCGATGCCGCGCTGCTGGCAGTAAAACAGCTGGTCCTCGCCGATCTTGGAGGTGCTGGCCTCATGCTCCACGCGCGCAGAGGGGTCGCGGACGTTGATGTAGGGGTAGGTGTTGGCGCCCGCCTGGTCACCGATCAGCATCGAGTCGCACTGCGAGTAGTTGCGGGCGTTCTTCGCGTTCGGCTGGATCTGCACCAACCCCCTGTAGCAGTTCAGCGACTCCCCCGCGGAGATGCCCTTTGACACGATGCGGCTGCGCGTGTTGTCCCCCACGTGGATCATCTTCGTGCCCGTGTCAGCCTGCTGCTTATTGTTGGTCAGCGCCACAGAGTAAAACTCGCCGATAGAGTTGTCACCCGTCAGCACCACGCTGGGGTACTTCCATGTGATGGCAGACCCGGTCTCGACCTGCCAAATGGGCCTAAAACTCAGGGAACTTGCCAATGCAGAAAGCCACCAGCCAGATGAACGCGACGGGTAGAAAGGAGTGCACAGCATGAAGGGAGTGGGGGCTGCGTGAGTGCGCACCTGAGTCCAGGAGATCTTCGAGTTGTCGCCGTGGCAGAGGCCGCGCTTGGTGACAAAGTTGTAAATGCCACCCACCCCATTCTCATCGCCCGCGTACCAGTTCTGCACGGTGGAGTACTTGATCTCCGCATCCTTTGCGCACGACAGCTCCACGACGGCGGCGTGCAGCTGCAGACGCACATACCAGAATGGTTGAGTGATGGAAAATAAAAATCCAAAAAAATGGATACTATTCAGTTCAGAGTGATATGGGGCATGTGAGACTGAGGAGGGGCTGTCAACCTGGTTGGTGTCGAAAGCGGGAGCAGTGCAGCCCTCCAGATAGCTTACATAGCTTCCCTCCTCCGCGACAATCAGAGTGCGCTCAAACTGAATTCGCAAACCCGGTGAGAGAATGATTAAGTGAGCGGGGAGACAGTGCAGGTTTGGGTTTATTCCACACTGTTTCTGCTAGAAGGGGAGACGAAGGGGGTGAGCAGGGAGTAGCAAACAGTGGGGAGGTGGAAATAGGAAAACAAGAGAAAAGCATGAAGGTGAGTAGTGTGTTGGTTTACTTGTCCGCTCTCTTCGCTGTTGATGCGGAAGTAGGTGGAGAGCTCCATGGGGCTGCGCACGCCCTTGGGAATGTAGCAAAACGAGCCGTCGCTGAACACTGCCGAGTTAAGCGCTGCAAAGTAGTTGTCGGAGATGGGCACCTAGGGAAAAAAAAAAACTAAGCTACTTCAAAACTAAGAAAATACGATTATCTGTGACAATTTGGTCACTTCGCAGTAGCTGCTGCACTCACCACACTGCCCATGTGCTTCTTCACAAGCTCAGGGTACTCTTTCACAGCCTCTGAAATGCTGCAGAAGATGACCCCCGCCTTGGCCAGCTCCTCCCGGAACGTCGTCGCAATGGAAACAGAATCAAACACAGCGTCGACAGCGACGTTGGAGAGCTTCTTCTGCTCCGCGATAGGAATCCCCAGCTTTTCGAAAGTGGCCAGCAGCTCAGGGTCCACCTCGTCCAGGCTCTGCAGCTTCTTCTTCTGCTTGGGCTCGGTGTAATACACAATATCCTGATAGTTGATAGGCGGGTAGCTGCACAGACGCAACAAACAACAAAAATGAATAACACAGAAAGAAAAAAACAGAGGAAAGTGAGCTAAGCTAGCCAGCGCACTGACAACAGGGTGGAGAGATGCTGTGTGAATGGTGCAGGGGAGGAGTTGGGAGAGAAGGGAGGGGAGCGCACTGGTTGTCGCTCCACTCGGGCTCCTTCATTGTGAGCCACTTTTTGTAGGCGCGCAGGCGAAAGTCGAGCAACCACTCCGGCTCCTCCTTCTTCGCGGAGATAAGCCGCACCGTGTCTTCATCCAGACCCTTGGGGATGGCAACGGACTCGATGGCGGTGGTGAAGCCATACTTGTAGGGCCGCTTCAGGATGTCCCTGATCTCCTTCTTCTCCTCGCTCTCCAACGACTGCAGGTTTTCCAGCTTTTCGAGCTTTTCCGCTAAATCGCTCTCTTTTGGGGTCGCCGCCGCACGGCAGGGCGCCGCGCAGCGACGCCGGTCAGAGCTACGCACGGAGGAACCCGGAGCGCGACGCAACGGAGCGGTCGTGGCGCTGGAGCGGCTCAAACGGGTTGGCACCCTCGCCGAGGCAGCGCCCGCGAGGCCAGCGCTGCAGGTGGTAGTGCTGATACCCATTGTCCGTCCGTACGGCAGGGTGTACGGATTGGGGAGAATCGACGGATAAAGCGGCGCGAGGTGAGTGCTGCGCGGCTCCGCTCAACTGGGGGCAGAGCCGGAAAGAGTGCAGAGGGCCGCAGTGAGGAAGCTGGACGACAATCTCAGTTCACGGAGTCCCGAGGGTCGGTGATGGAATAAGTGGGGGGGTGGACGTGCTGCGCGTGAAGGAAATTGGTGTCGAGTGGCGGGAGCGCTGTTGGTGGACTTGGAAGTAGGAACGGAGGAGAGATACCTGCGCATATGAGCTTCGAGTAAGGATTAGTATGTTAGCTCTTATTTATGACTGGGCTGCACCTGTTTCGCTATTCTTACTTAATTACAAGGAAAGTAGTTGAAAGTACCTGTTTTCGCTGCCTATTCAGCACTGTATTACATACAGAATGGGTGTGTAGTAATCACTTGACAGCGAAGAAACGGCGGTGATGGAACGCTATGTACAAGGCGATTTATATTGTATGGGACAGAATCTGTGAATAAATCCCAGACCGTGTTGGCCAGAACGCTCATGGTGCTTTTGCTACTGAATGATTACCACAAACAGCTACTGCTCAAATAATAAATAAACAATTCGTTAAAAAGAAAGGAGTGGAATCCACGAGCACCAAAGGGGAATAAAGCGGAACCAAAGAAACCCAAGTCCGCGGAGCACGGAGGCAGGCAACAGCAACTGCACCACCCATACGCGAGGCATCACGAAGACATGAGCCGACCGTGCCGTAACATGAAGAGCCACAGAAAGACACTACATGAATTCACGACGCACTTCCCCACTCCCCAAGGAAACGACGGAAGGGGACATATGTATGTAGACCGCCGTGCAAACTCCTTCATACGGGTACAACTTCCATACCTCAAAGAGTGAGAGTCTCCCGCACCCAAACTTAGAAAACGTCGAACATCCTCCACAAAATTGTCAAGCGATCAACCAACTCGGCCGCCATTGGAGCCAATCGACCCGCATATATCCTCAAGGGCGAAGGGGTAATAGTTATGTTCACCGTGAATGGACGGCGTGCCAAGGGAAGACGAAGTGCGGATGTCGGCATCATGCTTACCTTGCTGAGCTCCCATCGCAAGGCTGCAAATCAAGGAGCGGGAGCGGACCTTCCACAACATGAACACTGTATGGAAGTTGTGCGCGCACTAGTGACCGTAACACCCACAACCAAGTGCTTATGCGGGCCGCAGAATCCAACCAAACAACATCCCCAAGGTGATCACGAGAGGCCCCTTACCATATTAGACGAGCCTTAAAACGCAAGTCCCGCCCTTGAGCCGCCCCCGTTGCACCCATGAACTCCTTCACAACGTGAACAAGGTTGTCGTGGACTCGAATAACGTAATGCGAGCAAGGGCACCAAGGAATGTGGTCCATGAGCATTGAAATCAACGGTTGTGCTCTCCCATGACATGGAAAAAGTTATTGATAGCCATTGTAAGCTATTCTAGATATGATTCGTAAATGTCTAGATCGGACACACCGATACACTGCTTGTCTTGGATACTGAGCTGTCGCTAGGCCATAGCTCTCCACTTCCTTTGTCCCGACACCAAGCCTCGGGATGGTTGTCTATGTGACTGTCGTATTTGCGTGACTGTGAATGTAGCTACGTATGCGTTAGTTACCTTCCATATTGACCGTGTATGCACGCTTCAACAGGTTATGGGCCCCGCCTCAAGTCACTCACGCGCGACAACTTTTTCGGCGAGTTGCGATCGATAACTCTCCCGCGGAAGGCAAGTCCTTACAAGAATATAGTACTTACACCGTGTAGTCGGCAATACCGCTAGTATAAAATGAGTTTTAAAACCACCGCAACACCTAGCCTAAGTCAGCTGGCCGAGGACGTCAGTCAGCCAACAACACCGACGCACTCGTCGTGTGTTGACAAGTTGCATACATGTCTAAGTTGGAGAAGGGGGGTGGGGGCGCATTGGTGGGTGAATACGCATACACATGGTGCACGACAGCCTATAATATTAGTATAATGTCCTTACTTATTATTAGCGAGCCAACCGCCAGCGTGACGCTACACTTATTATGGCCGTGGCTACAACTCGTGCCCCACACTGGGTGGATGATACGAAAAGGTACTTTGAGACGACCCGGGGCAACAGGCCGCGGGGCCGTTGGGCAATATGCCATCTCTCAAGAACTAATGCTAGGCACGGGTGTTGCTAGTGGTTTTTACCATTGCCTGTCGCTACATATCGGCGCCACCGTTCGCAATGGTGCCGAAGCTTCGCTCAGCGGAACCGCCCGACAACACCCTCGTCAATGTTCACGCGGACAACTCTTAACACAGCACTTGGGACACCTCCTCTCCCCCCCGGATGCTATCGCGCTCGTCCCGGAGCAAATGGCACTCATCAATGCACAATTTGACGCACATGCCATTGAGTCTGCTGCTCGGCGCCAGCGTGACGCATTACGCGACATTCCGCGCCCCATGCAAGCTACTAAGACTCCAATTTAGCTGCCACCCCCACCACCACTCCCACAGTTCGGGCATCATGACACACACTTTCCGGTTGGCCATACCCACTAGCTCCCTAGTGGTCCCCCTCCCATGTACGGTGGGCCACGAGTCCACCCTAGATATTCCCCGCAGCTATGTGGCCAACGTCACTTCCCCGGTGGTCAGCAATTCGCCCATGCCCATCGTGGAGGCAGCAATGGGCGCGGGGGGCGTCGCCCAACCATTGATCTTGTTGTCATCGGACGGGCACTTAACGACTCAGCCGGCTTTGACAAGGAGTCCTTGAACTGCTCCATGAAAATGATGGCACCTTGGGGCCTAATACAACCTTCAAACGGTGGAAAATGAATTTTCTAACATTCATGTCACTCAAGGCCGCGTCCCTCATCCCGCAGCTAGCCATCACGGAATCATGTGTCTAGCTGGACGAGGCAGCGCAGAACTATGCATACGCTTTGTTATTGCACGCTGCGAACGAGAACAAGTAGTCAAGTGCAGTTCTGCTGCTCGCACTAATTGCGGACTACGGAGCAGCTGCTTGGAACATCTTGTGTGCACGCTAGGACGAACGCTCTTTTGCACGCTCCTTGTCCATGTTGGACAACCTCATGCTTCGGCAGCGCCCGCCCCATTCCCTCACGGAGTACGTGAATTTTATGCGTCATTCGTTCGATGACTGCAACGAGACGTGTGAAATGATCGATGGCTCAGCAGCCATTCAGCCCCATTATCTGAGACTCCTCATGCTGCGTGGCATTTCCAGCACATGCCATTTTGGCCAAGCGAAACAGTGTGTCATCAATGCTTTCGACACTAACTACCTCCTTTCATCAGACGGCGTGATGGCCAGCATTCTCCACTTGGCCCATAATACGGAAACGGAGCTCCAATGCACGGACCTACCAACCCTTGTTGTTACGGCACCACCAATCTCCGCGTTTATGGCAGCTGATCGTGGGTCCCATGGTGGACGTGGTCACCCCGGTCGTGGCGGTCACGTCGGTCGCGGTCTTCCTAATAAGTGCAATGCATGCGGCAGCTTGGACCACATACTTTCGTCATGCATAGCCTATGATGCCGCACTATTTAATTGGACACTCGCAAAGCGAAAGATGATTGTACATAAGTATGCACCCCCGGCAGCAACGCCTCAACCCACGCCGCCCTCACGAGGGACGTCTCTCACGACGATCCTCGTGCCAATGCATCGGAGGACATGCCCACACTTAAGGAGAGCACCGATGTTTATGATGACATAAAGGTGAGTATCTCCTTCGACTCGGTCGCTTTCTCATCCTCCCTCACCCCCGGCCGCGACCTCTCATCATTTTGGGTAGTCGATTCCGTTTGCTCGATCAATCTCATTATATTTCGCGGCTATTTCGTTACGTTTGAGCCACCCTCGGGGCCTTCTCCAGTCGGCGGTGTCGTGTTTGACGTCCAATGCGGTGGCACATTCAGACTTACCATTCCCCTTGTGTCTAGCCATATTATCCATCGCACTATTCACGCACTGCATACCCCTGCCCTATCATCGCGGCATGCTCAGCGCATTGGACGTCTGATCATTGTCTATTGGATGCATTCACATTGCGGCTTCGTGTTCCTTTTCCCGACATATTCTGACCTCGGATTGCTCGTGGTCCCCACAAGAATGAGAGTGATGGAGCCTTTGAAAAACGGTCTCTACCTATTGAGCCCCACCATACCACCGGAGGGAACCCCCGTTGTGGACACCTCAGCCGTAATAGACAATAGTGTAGCCATGATAACACTCTATGACCATGTCATGTGGCACCGCCGATGCGGGCACCTTAACATGCAGAGCGTTTATGCACAACATGACCACGGTGTTCCATCGATTCCGGCGTTACCGGGATATATAAAAACTGTTTCATGCGATTTTTGTATGTTGCACAAAGCTAGTGATGCACCCCGCAATGCATGTGCTTGTCACAAACCGGCGCGCCTCCTCATGAATCTTTCGTTAGATATATGGGGCCCGGTAAATGTCCCCTCCCCTCATGGCCTTCGCTAATGTCTGCTCGTAATCGACCACCACACCAACTACATGTGGGTGTGATTCTTGAGGTCGAAAGATAACACGTGCCTAGGACGCCAAGACCCTTGTGAGGCATAGCATATGGATAGTAAGCTAGAGAGGGTCGTGTCGACGCCCTCCTTGAAGAAACTACGCATTATCTCGGTGGTTGGGCATATGGTCGTGTTTAGTTGAATGTCACTCATCTAATCCAAACACTCATTGTAATAATATACTAGATCATTTCTACATGAGTCCCGTACATTAGCTGCCAATTTTGCAACACTTGGTCTTAGTCTTGACTCCGGCACTTCAACAAGCCCACGAGGCTACATCCCTCAAAATACAGTCACACACATGCACTGTACGAGTGCTAATGGGCACATGTAATGTACCATGGAGCTGCGACGAGGACTAGGTTGTTAATTCACAAGGCTTTCATGGTCATATTGGTAATATAGAAGTTTAAATTACATGGCTTGAATTACGCTAAAATGCATTACCTCCGACGGTACATCTCCCCTAACGGTCCAAGCGCGCACACGCGCACGGATAGTAAAATTTCCGCACACTTTATGACGCACAAGCAGCGATTGTGTGTCCACCTTCTGCCTTTTGCGAGAGCTGTCGCTCACACAAACGGCATCGTGGCTATTAATAGCAACGGAAAGTGTTGATCACTCGAGTCTTATGCACGAAGCAAGAAAACACACTCACTGAGATGAGATGGTGGACCGCATGGCATTGAAGTTGAAATTGTTTACAACATGTACCGTATGCGCCGGTTTACAACTTGTACCGTATGCGCCGGTTGCTGTCTATGGGCCCTTCAAACAATGCCATTCACGAACTTACAAGTTAGGACTAGACCGTTAACTGCCTAATCCAACCTCTCCAAAGGGTGATGGGGGTTTTTAACCCCCCCCCCCCCCCCCCCGGGGAGGATGCGATGCGTGGTGGTGGCGGCGGTGCAGTGTGCGGTGGCGCGACGAGTGGTTTTGCGGAATTTGATGCGGTATATGAAGAGGAGATGGACACTGTGTGTGGGTGGAGGTGTGCAATGATGCGCGATGTGTCGAGTCGTACTTTCAAGATGAGTTTGTCAGGAGGGTCAGTGCGGAGGGTGAAAAGAGAGGTGAGACTTGTGATGGTGGATGAGTGCGGTGTACCCGTGCGGCTCATGGCGATGGGAAGGATGACGACTTCGGTACATGGCGAGTGCTTGCGGATGGCATTGGCGAGGGGGGTGTATTTGGCGCGAATTGATATGTGAGGGAGAGGTTGTGGTCCGTGCAATACTTCCATTCCCCTATCTGAATCTTTTTAATCAAGGAGTGTTGGCGGAGACCGTTTGTGTAACCGACGTATCGAGGTTCGAGGAGTCACATAAAGTCGGGTTTGTGTGCCGGGGGTCGCAGTGCGGGGGGAGAAATCTCGGTGGGGAGGATGTCAGGGCAGGAGGTGAGGGAGTCGGGCGAGAGGTCTTTGTCAACAGCAACAAGGCGGGTGGGCATGTGGGTGGGTTGAGGGGGGTAATAGTCAAGAGGGATGTGGGTGGGTGTGGGGGATGCGAATGATTTGATGGGTTTGTTACCAAAGTCGGCGGTGACAGTCTCCCGACGTCCGCCGTTGGCGTTCCATGAGGGAGAGGAGGAGTTGTAGCGCGTTGTTGTGGCGGTCCTGTCTTAGGCCAACATGGGATTGCCTAACTACCTCTACCCTGTTGTGCATGGTGACGTACAGGAAATCGACTAGACCATCTACAATTGCAGGCAAATATTGTATAATAATTAATCGCTCATGTTGAAACCCTTTCCCTCGCTGCCGCGCGCCAACAAAACTAATTCAGCCAACCCCACAGCCGACTTCGACTGGGATGCGGGTGGACGACACGAGCACGACGCTCGGCCATTGGGCAGTAACGACAACACTATAGAGTACATCGACCCCGGCGAGTGGACAGACTGCGCTTCACGTGCGTTCGCGGAGTGCATGCCACCCACCGGCACAACCACCCCATGCATGTGGAACCCTCAACACGACGAGACTAATTAATTCTTTACTGAGACCGCTAAAATTTCCTCGCGCGACGAGTATTCACACATGCTATGCTATGGTGTGTTTACGTTCGCCGCTAACGCGGCACTCGAAACTGCTATGGAAACGATTCGCTCGGTCACCTCTACCCCAAACGAGAAGGCCTACGCCTATTCCCTCATCGACGCAGCGATTCATACACATCATCAAGCAATAGCCTCAGCGGGAGAAGCGCGACTCAACTACATGCGACGCTTCAAAGCCAAGAAGATCCTCAACGGAGAAGAACAAGTCACCTAGCGCCTCGTTTACTCACATTGCTTCGAGACCATCTCAGCCGAACGCGGAGGAAACGTCGTCGACGGACTCCTTTCAGCCTTGGAAGACAAACGACTCGAAGTTAGCAACATCACCCCTGCTGCAAAAGCGCAAGCATTTGCACATTTCAAGGCAGACGAACCTAGACCAAACAGACCGGACAAGCACAACGACATGCTAGATAGGACGGACAAGAACAAGGCCAAGCCTAAGGTCCCCACGGGAGGCCCCCCCCCCCCCTCTATCGACAAGACACACAAGAAGACCGAAGCCGACAATGAGGAATGACGGGGTAGCCCGCCGAGCCGAATCATGCACACTAAATTCAAACTAATTGCGTCATCGCGTGCGGCGAAACTGACAAGCATAGAAAGATATTGGCACTAGCGGACAAATCTTGAAGTGGATCCGGGAGGGCGTAACGATTCCCCTCCTAAACAATCGACCACCACTCCCGTTCAACCAAGGCTTCTCCTTGTTAGACGCTACCCCTGAGCAACTCACCTTCGTCCATGCCGAACTCGCACGCTTCGTGGAGACTAGAGCATGGGAGCCCACCACATGCAGCCATTACGTGTCTAAACTCTTTTCAGTCGCCAAGCCCGGCATAAATAAGTGGAGATTTATCGTCGACCTACGGCAACTGAACAACTTTTGCGTCAAAAAGCGGCTTCGGATGGAGTCGCCGCCAGGAGTTCGCCACCTAACAAGGAAAGGCGACGACATGTTCCCCTTCGACCTGAAGGACGGCCTCTTCGCTTTTGGAATCGTTCGAGAGCAGCGCGACTTCCGTAATATCAACGTGCGCGGTCAACTTTACCGGCTAGCTGGCCTACCGATGGGCTTGTCGCTTAGCTCCTACCACTTCTTCACGTTCACGGACACCTTCGTGCGACACCTACGCCAATCCAATCCCGGCGGATTTGCGACGAAGAACGGAAGGCATACGCATCCCGATGGCAACATTCCGAGCAAGTGTTGCCTCTCACACACACGTTGGAGAGGCGCCAAGATCTTACCTTACGTCGACGACTTCCTCCTCTTCGCTGCGACCCGGTAGCTCGCTCTGGCCCTCCCTTACCGTCACCTCCTCACCGGTCTAGGACTGCTCCGCCACCCTACCAAGGGTTTTTGGTAGCCACATGGGCATCGACATCGACACAACAACCGGTAGATATTTCTTCACACATGCTGCAAAACTTCAGAAGCTCTGCAAGCAAGCCCGGCAACTATTGCGACGCTCTACGCGAGCAAGCGGATGGCTAGTAGTAAAGGAGCTACAATCGCTCGCGGGATATGCTCAATACTTGCTTCTCGCTATTCCGGCTGCAAGATTCTTCCTCCGTGAATTGCACTCCATTGGCGACAAGTGGGGAGGGCGGGTCCACCTAACCCCTCAGCTCCTTCGCGACATGCAGTGGTGGCCACATGTACCCAATCACGCCAACGGCAAGAACATCCACCGCCCAATCGAGACAGCCTACATCCACTGCGAGAGTTCATGCTATGGTTGGAGAGCGGCCCCCAACGGCAGGTTCCAAGCACGCGACTTCTAGGGAATGCATGACGAGCACCATATCATTATCTAGAAGGAACAAGCGGCCGTCCGCCATGCCGTCCTCAGTTTTTGCCAGATCTCGATGGCCGTAACATCCTCTTCCACGAAGACAATTAGGCCGTGTGCTACGTCCCAGCCGACCTGACTTCCCGTTGGCCGGAAATGATGGAGGAGTTACTGTTGTAAGTAATGCCTTCTGGTTATTAGTTGCAGATAGCTATTGTAAGCTATTCCATATATGATTAGTACATGTCTAGATCGGACATACCGATAACATGTTTGATTCGGTACACAGCTGTCGCTAGGCTACAACTCTAACACTTTTGTTGTCCCGACACCACGCGTCGAGCTGTTTATCTATGTGACTTTCCCTTCGCGTGACTGTGACTGTAACTACGGGGGCGTTAGTTACCTTCCATACTAATCGTGTGTGCACATTTTAATAGTTACGCCGGCTATGGTTCGTGTTGGACATCAACAGCATTCACATCATACCCCGGTAGATAAGATCCATGGCCAACACTTGGACATACAAGCTCAGTCGCCACATGGACAACGACGACGGGCAGCTAGACCCCACGGTGTCTCACGACATGGGCAGCGAGTTCGGCCGTTCGGCCCCCACACGATCGACCGCTTCGCATCGGCGCTCAACAGGCTACTCCCCCGCTACAACGCAAATTGGCTCGATTCGTCGTCCGAGGTGGTGATCGCTCTACACCTATCCGACGCCAATTGGCGAGACGAAAACAACTGGTGCAAACCCCCTTGGCATGTGCTACCTGCCCTCGCTCAGAAACTACTTCAAAGCGGCGCAACATTCACAGTGGTCGCCCCCCGATAGCAAGGAAAAGCATGGCACCAAGCACTTACCGAGTTGGCGTGCAACGAGACGGTCCTATCGGCGCGCGCTCACTGGTTCCGTCCCGGGAGGCGGCCCGGACGCGGTACAATCGGCAAGCCTCACTGACCCGTCATTGTCTTCAGGATTTCCTTTTGGTTTGGTTGTACCTTTGCCGGGGATCATTGAGTGCCACCCTGACCATGTTCAACACACGACAAATTAGGCCAGCAATACAAAGTTACCCGTCCCATGCAGCTAAGGTCCGCTACAATATCGAGGTTTCGGGCTGCAATAACCCTTAGGTGGACTCGATGCGCCCCTACATGCAAAGACTAATGTGAACGGACAGCCTTGGAGCAAAAACTCTCGAATTACGGACCGCAGCGTGGGCAAAGAGCACGTCCGACATTTACAACAGCGCCATAAAACCATACTTCGAGTTTTGCGAGGAACAAGGCCTACCCCCACAAGCCGCTACGGCAGCTACCATGGCGCGATTCATTGCATGGATCGCGGGGAACGAGGCACCATCAAGGCAACGAGAATCTTAAATTGAATGGGTTCTTAAGAGACCACGGCGTTGAGCCAAGAGCGCGAGGCGACTTAGTGGGAAATGTCGGGCGTGAAGTCGCAGTGTCCCAAGTCTCCCTCCACCCCAGCCGAACACCTATGTACCTACCGGCCCGGATTCTCGTCTCATCGCTACGCCTCGCCAAGGACCTTCGCACGCAGCTGTCGGACACTTATACACAACTCTAGTCGGACACCATTATACCATCACGAGCGTGTATGGTGACGGTGATTATGTTCATATTTTTTGTCGCGGGGGAGCAAGAGTTGAGTGTCAGTCTAGTGACCTCTTGTGTACACCAACCGGTGGAATCCTCCTTTACCACAGACTAAGAAAAGGACATCACGGTACTTCCACGGAGCGAAAACTACTATGTGAACTGTCTGACTCTGCTCACCAATACCTCGAGGATCTACTAAGGTACTTCGTCTCTGCCCGTAACAAGTTTTCCGCGGGGAAGAGTCGGACGTAGTCCTCGACTACATCGACCCAACTGTGGCGGTTAGCCTCTGAAAGCTAAACGCTAGCACAAATCTGTTCTAGTCTGTCTAGTTCTGTTGTTGAAAGATTGCAAAATGATGTTGTCGAGAGGCAATTGTTGAAAGATGTTTCACTGCTGTACTTAGGCAGTAGATGTTGTAAGTGAACAAAGGAATTGTTAAAAGGTTTTGTCACCTCCCTCTACTGCACTGGGCTTAAATAGGTTTCAGCCCCAGACTAGTTACGCCTGCAAGCTTTGCTTACGTGTCAGGCGTTAGTGCTGCTCAACCGTCGCCATCTGTCCTCGAGACACGGCCTGCCTAGCATTGGATTTCACGACGCGGCTCCTTCTGCATGGAAGAGCTCGTTCTGGCGCGTCATCTGGCTGGTTAGATTAATTATGCATATCTGTACGTACCGGGAGGTACTGGTCGTACTGTAGCATCAGCACCATTACAATATTGCAGTAGCGACGTACCCACGAGTATACGTCCGTCCTGTGGAAAAGCACGAATTGGTATCCGTAACGAGTACCTGTACAATGTCCTGCAATGTACTGTTGCAGGACTGTACTCGTCACACTCGTACCCTCCCCCTCTTGACAGATCAATGAGGCCGCCGCGAGGCAGACCTCCGTGGTTCTTGGCTCCTTTACTGAAGCAGTTACTGGGACTCAGGAATGCGCGCTGGGTGAGCGTGCATGAAGTCAATGTACGCCTGAGTCTTGGCGAACTTGCGCCATTGGGGCGTCTCCAAGAATTCTTGTAACGCAATTGTTCGATGCACCTCGTTCAAACGGTGCCAGACAGGTGGAATGTCGTCATCACTGAAGTGTGTCATGAAGAGCAAATATTTGCCTCGTCGCCCAGGTAGCGACTTGATGCACACAGCAGAGATGTGCGAGACGTCAAACTCCTCATCGTCTCCTTCAGGTACAGTTACTGGAACAGCTGGTCGTAGCGGAGCGGTAGAGCAGGGTCGTAAGTTGTTAACATGGAACACAGGATGTAAGCGTACTGTCGCTGGTAGTTTCAATCTGTAACTGTGTTTTCCAATCTGCTCCTCCACTGAAAAAGGGCCGAGCTGTCTGTCCCTGAGTTTCCTGTTCGGTTGTCCTCGCAGAAAAAGATTTGCTGTGACGACTGACACCTTGTCTCCCTTAGCGAAGTGTGGCGCTGTAGACGGTTCTGTGCGCGCCTGCATCTCGTCCTTATGTAGCTGTAACACAGAGCGTACCAAGGTGTGTACTTCCTGTAACAATCTCAACCGTTCTGTTGCGTCTTGCGAAATTGGAATCGATGGTCGCATGCTGAAGAGTAGGTCAGGAGGCTCCTCAGGAGAAAAGCCAAAGTTAGCCTCGAACGGCGTGTGCTCAATTCCGAGTGCACGCGAAGCGTTGTACGCAAACTCCACTTGCGGTAAAAGTGTCGTCCAATCAGAGCCATCATAGCAACAGAAGCAACGAAGAAGCTGCTGAAACGTGCTGTTCACGCGCTCTGTCAGTCCATCTGTTTCTGGGTGTCGGCTGGTAGACATGTTCAGTCGCGTTCCAAGGCGTCTCCATAGTGTCTGCCAGAAAGCGCTGACAAATTTTGGGTCGCGGTCGCTGATCAGCACACGGGGCAGTCCATGTAAACGGTAGACTCCCTGTAAAAACAAAGTGGCAGTTTCTTCGGCAGTAATCGACTCTGTGCATGGCAGAAAATGGGCCATTCGAGTTAGATGGTCTACTACAATCAGCACACTGTTAAAGCCGTTGCTCTCAGGCAAGTGTGTCAGGTAGTCAAGACCAACTGTGTGCCACGGTCTGGGTGGAACAGGCAATGGGTAAAGAGTCGCAGCCATTTGCGGTCGAATCTTCGCTCGTCGGCACACGACGCAGCGTTCACAAAAATCTTTCACATCTTGGCGGATTCGTTTCCACCAGAATCTGTCGAGTGCTTTAGCAAGAGTGCTAGCAACTCCTCTGTGACCAGCTGACGAACTTTCGTGCAGCTCTGTGATCAATCTCAGTCGGAGCTCAGAGTTCTGTGGAATACAGAGGCGATTGAGACGCCAAAAGTACCCGTCTCTGGCTTCTATCCGGCTGTCTCTTGTCCACTCACCATCGTCCCCATAAAACGAATCTCGTGAGAACCCCTCGCGAATGAGATCAGCGAACTCAGGGCTCAGCTGCAACGCTTCAACAGTCAGTGAATTTAACTGTGCGTCTTCAAACAGCAGCTGGGACTTCCGTCGTAATTCTCGATCTGACGGAACCTCGCCATCCCAAAATAAGGGTACTGTGGCCTGAGGTACGAAGTCTGGACGCCGGCTTAACGGGTCGGCTTCGTTCAGAGCTCCCTTGCGATATGCAAGTGTCATCGAGCCCACAAACGGTTGCAAATCCCGCAGGTATCTTGCTTGCCGCTTGTTCAGCCTGTTGTTCGGTTGCCTGAGCAGATGTCGCAGTGTGTCGTGGTCTGTTACGACAAGGAACTTAGAACAGCCTTCAAGATAGCACCTCCAATGCTTGACAGCTTCGCATACGGCCAAAGCTTCTAAGTCGTACGCAGAGTAAGTGTTACCACGCTCAGCTGGATTCAGCTTACGCGCCCAGTAAGAGACTGGTTGAAGACCGCCTCCTTGGTCTTGCAACAGGACTGCTGCAATCCCCACTGTTGAAGCATCTGTAGCCACGGTGAACGTCGCGTCCGAGCTGACCTCCGGAAGGATCAGGCATGGCGCGGAAATGAGCCGTAACTTGAGAGTCTCGAAGGCTTCCAAACAGGCAGGCGTCAGCGTAACCTTCTGTGGCTGGGACTTCCGCAGTAAGTCCGTCAGTGGAGCCGTAAGGTCGCTAAAATGGTGTATAAATCTCGCATAGAAGTTGCAGAACTGTACGAAACTGCGAACCTCCTTCTGCGTCTTGGGCACTGGCCAGTCTGCAACGGCCTCGACTTTCTTTGTGGAAACCGAAATTTTACCGGCTGACACAGTGTAGCCCAGATACTCCATTTCTTGCAATCCGAAGAAGCATTTCTTAAGGCGTAATTTCAGCCCTTCCTCCTTGAATCGCTGTAGCACTAGACGTAGGTGTTCCAGGTGCTCTTCCAGAGTTCGACTGTAGATACAGACGTCGTCCAGGTAGACTGTCACGAACTTATGTAAAAAGTCGCGAAGAATGTCGTTCATCATCCTCTGAAATGTAGCTGGTGCATTGCACAGCCCAAACGGCATGGCGACCCATTCCATTAAGCCATCAGGGGTCTGAAAAGCCGTCTTGTGAACGTCCTGATCACGTACTCGAACTTGCCAGAATCCAGAAGCGAGGTCGAGGTGTGTGTAAAAATTCGCGTCCTTAAGTTCGTCCAGAGTGTCGTCCACACGCGGTAGCGGGTAAGCATCTTTACGCGTAACCTCGTTAAGACCGCGGTAGTCAATGCACAGACGTAGCGAGCCATCAGCTTTTCGCACAAAAAGAATTGGCGAGCCGAACTCACTGTAGCTGGGGCGTATCAAACCAGCTTCCACTGCGTCTTTAAGCTGTCGATTAAGCTCAGCGCGCTCTGCGGGTGACAATCTGTTCAGACGTTGACGTCGCATCGGGCCAGTTGTGTCAATGGGATGATCCCACTGTCGGCTTACTGGCGGAGAGTCGACAGGTTGCAGTAACTCCGGGAAGTCTTCAAAAAGTAACGACCGGAAGTTGTCACGTTGTTCTGCTGTTAGTTCCTCTCCAGTGTGAAAGTCTGTTGATTGTTCGGCAGCTGACGTAAGTTCAATGACGTAAAAATCAGCATGACGTCCTCTGCTGCGGCGCGTCTTGCGCATAAGCTTCTGAACTTTCGTAGACGACAGGAGTAGACACTCAGGGCGTCGTTCCTCAAGTGTAGTCTCCACAGCTGTGCCGTCCATTAGTGTAAAAATTCTGGTTGTACCAAATTGTAAAGAGGCATGTTCGTCATCAAGCCATGGTAAACCCAGGATTAAATCAGCTGTGCGTAAATCACGTAAGACGTAGAAAGTCCGTTGAAACTCGTGTCGAGCCAGCTCAAAAGTGACGTCGCAGACTGTCGTAGAAGTCACTCGTTGTCCATTAGCGAGTCGAACTGGAGTTTTACTTGCAGACTTCCGAGTCTGTAAAGCAAAGCGTCGTACAAAGTCCTCTGACACAAAATCAAGTGTCGCAGCGCAGTCCACTAATCCAGAAATTTGGTGTCCGCCATCAGGAGTTTTCACAGTCAGCTCAGTTCGAATTAACGGGCGAGCTTCCGTGAGGTCAGTCAGTAGTGCTGTAGCTGGCGAAGAAAATTGTTGCAGCGTAGCGATGGACTGTTCCGAGTCGTCTGCTGGTACAGGTACCGAGTCGGGTTGATCAGGTGCTGTAGGTTCTGGTGAGTCGTTAAACGCACAATCTGCGTCGACTAACCACAGCTGTACAGGCCAAGGGGCTGGAGCAACCACCTCCTGTTGAGCTGGGTTCTCCAGTGACTGACGTGTAAAAAGCTGTGTCCTTGCTGGGAATTCTTGATAGAGTTTCCAGTGCTTAGTCACCTGAGTAAATTTCGCCCACTTTGGTAGTACAAATACAGCCATCGTAGATGTCGGAGATGTTCGACGACAATTCTCAAAATGCTGCGCAATCTGCTCAGCTAACTCCCAGGGTGGATTGATGAACACCCGTTCTCCTGTCAAATCTCTGTCTAGAATCGAGTCACTCGGCGAACAGTGAGGTAAGTCACCGTGCGAGTTAAGACCTTCATCATCAGCACATCCCTCCAACGTGAAGTTGAATCGTGCATGCAGAGGGTCAAAGACTGAGTCAACCAGTTTCCAATCAACTGAACGTCTGGTTACAGGTTTACGACTCTGTCTCTGCTTAATCTGACGACGACGACCTGCTACTTGCGTTACAGGTGTCGCAACTGTAGTCGATGGAGATGTCGAAGGTGTGTCGACGACCTCTGTCGCTAACAGTGTCTCAGAATGAACAGTAGATGTAGCCGGCTGCTCCAGTTCATTTGTAGAACAGCCTTGCCACCATCATTGCTTCTTAGGTTGCATTGGTGCCTTGCCTTTGAACTCCGGGCATTGGAACAAACGGTGTCCCTTCTTGTGGCACTTGAAGCAGAGTCCTTCGTCCATGTGTCGCTTACGCTCCTCAGCTGTCATTGCATTTGCGAGTGAATTAAAATCTTCGCGACCAGATGTCTGACCGCGTCCACCATTGTTACCACCTCCACGTCCACGTCCGCGGCCACGTCCACGGCCACCTTTGTTACGTTTCCAGACGTTAGAGGCTTCCTCGAAAGGGTCATCAAGGTTGCGCTTGCGTGAAGGCTGGGCAGATGGTCCAGCAGCAGACTTTGTATTGCCCAGTTCCGGCGAGTCTGTCACGATGTTATTCAAAAAGTTTTGCAGCTCCACTAGCGTAGTCTGGTATCCTTGCTGAGCTCGGTGTGACTTAGCCAGTCTCTTGAGCGCATCGTTCGCTAGGCCATTAATGAAGCGTACACACTGTACCTCAGCTGTCAGGTTTTGACGAGATCGACGTAAGTAGTCGTTGTACTGTTTAGTGAAAACCGCGTAACTCATCGTGTTGCTCTGCGTAAAGCTTAGCAAAGCGTTAATTGCGTCGTCCTGAATGTTCGGAAGAAACGTCGACTTGCGTAACTCCTCAACAAGCTCGTTGTACGTAGATGGAATTGGAGGCTGATTTTTCCGGTTCAACCACCACCCACCTAGGTGTCCAGAAAACTGTGAAGTAACCCAGAACACTGCATCGTACGAGTCAGCCGCAATTCCAAGCATTATAAAACGCTGAGGCTGTGCTTCGAGCCAATCCTCCAGTACTTGAGGCACTCGACCATCCTGGTACGGTGATGTAATAGCAGCCTTACGCTGAGTCTCCGTGAGGGTCACAGTAAGTCCAGCCAAGTTGTGGGTAGGCATTTGCGTTCCCACTCGTAAATCCGTAGGTCCTTCACCAGTCAGTCGATTAATGTGTCCACGAATCAGTAGCCATACAGAGCCAGAGTCGACCGTCGTAAACCGGGTGTACATGTGGAACTGTCTCGGGATAGACGTGTCGTCTTGCATGACTGGAACATGTTGTGTGATTGCTCGATAAAAAGATTCCCACTGAGCCACGTAACCAAAGTGAAGTAATTCACTCTTGTGCTTCTTAGCACGAAGTAAACCCTTCTGTGCGGGCGTAAGTGTCAGACCGTCAATGTTGATGGTTTCCGGTACGACGTAAGTATCATCCGGATTAACTGTCGACTGTGCCAAAACAGCCTGCTCGACCTGAGCAGGTGTACGTAAGTTGTTCGTAGCAAACAGGACAGGAATAGAAGCCGAGTACACGTAGACAAGCTGTCGTCCTTGAGGTAGTGTAACATTAACAGGTTCACCACTCAACAGCGTCAAATCATCCGGTGTCAAAACAAGACCGGTCTCCTCATGTAACTCGCGAATAGCAGCGTCGACATGCTCTTCGTTAGGTAAGACAGAGCCAGCTGGGAACCAAGTTTTACCAGAACGAGGCTCACGCTGAAACACCAACTTCAAGTCCGACGATTTAGTTCCTCCAACGTGAATTACTAAAACCACGTAGTGTCCTGCTCCTAGAGAAGCCATCTCAACTCAATCAAACAACTTCGAGTAGATCAACGAGCAACGAAAGCGTGCGTCGACCAAAGAGCTCCGAAACCAGTGTGGCGGTTAGCCTCTGAAAGCTAAACGCTAGCACAAATCTGTTCTAGTCAGCTAAACGCTAGCACAAATCTGTTCTAGTCTGTCTAGCTCTGTGTCGTAAGATTGCAATTGATGTTGTCGAGAGGTAATTGATGAAAGATGTTTCACTGCTGTACTTGGGCAGTAGATGTTGTAAATGAACAAAGGAATTGTTAAAAGGTTCTGTCACCTCCCTCTACTGCACTGGGCTTAAATAGGTTTCAGCCCAGACTGGTTACGCCTGCAAGCTATGCTTACGTGTCAGGCGTTAGTGCTGTTCAACCGTCGTCATCTGCCTCGAGACGCGGCCTGCCTAGCATTGGGTTTCACGACGCGGCTCCTTCTGCATTGGAGAGCTCGTTCTGGCGCGTCATCTGGCTAGTTAGATTAATTATGCATATCTGTACGTACCGGGAGGTACTGGTCGTACTGTAGCATCAGCACCATTACAATATTGCAGTAGCGACGTACCCACGAGTATACGTCCGTCCTGTGGAAAAGCACGAATTGGAATTCGTAACGAGTACCTGTACAATGTCCTGCAATGTACTGTTGCAGGACTGTACTCGTCACACTCGTACCCTCCCCCTCTTGACAGATCAATGAGGTCGCCGCGAGGCAGACCTCCGTGGTTCTTGGCTCCTTTACTGAAGCAATTACTGGGACTCAGGAATGCGCGCTGGGTGAGCGTGCATAAAATCAATGTACGCCTGAGTCTTGGCGAACTTGCGCCATTGGGGCGTCTCCAAGAATTCTTGTAACGCAACTGTTCGATGCACCTCGTTCAATCGGTGCCAGACAGGTGGAATGTCGTCATCACTGAAATGCGTCATGAAGAGCAAATATTTGCCTCGTCGCCCAGGTAGCGACTTGATGCACACAGCAGAGATGTGTGAGATGTCAAACTCCTCGTCGTCTCCTTCAGGGACAGTCACCGGGACAGCTGGCCGTAGCAGAGCGGTAGAGCAGGGTCTTAAGTTGTTAACGTGGAACACAGGATGTAAGCGTACTGTCGCTGGAAGTTTTAATCTGTAACTGTGTTTCCCAATCTGCTCCTCCACTGAAAAAGGGCCAAGCTGTCTGTCTCTGAGTTTCCTGTTCGGCTGTCCTCGCAGAAAAAGATTTGCTGTGACGACTGACACCTTGTCTCCCTTAGCGAAGTGTGGCGCTGTAGACGGTTCTGTGCGCGCTTGCATCTCGTTCTTGTGTAGTTGTAACACTGAGCGTACCAAGCTGTGTACTTCCTGTAACAATCTCAACCGTTCTGTTGCGTCTTGCGAAAAAGGAATCGATGGTCGCATGCTGAAGAGCAGGTCAGGAGGCTCCTCAGGAGAAAAACCAAAGTTAGCCTCGAACGGCGTGTGCTCAATTCCAAGTGCACGCGAAGCGTTGTACGCAAACTCCACTTGCGGTAAAAGTGTCGACCAGTCAGAGCCATCATAGCAACAGAAGCAACGAAGAAGCTGCTGAAACGTGCTGTTCACGCGCTCTGTCAGTCCGTCTGTTTCTGGGTGTCGGCTGGTAGACATGTTTAGTCGCGTTCCAAGGCGTCTCCACAATGTCTGCCAGAAGGCGCTGACAAATTTCGGGTCGCGGTCACTGATCAGCACTCGGGGCAGTCCATGTAAACGGTAGACTCCCTGTAAAAACAAAGTTGCAGTTTCTTCGGCAGTAATCGACTCTGTGCATGGCAGAAAATGGGCCATTCGAGTTAGATGGTCTACTACAATCAGCACACTGTTAAAGCCGTTGCTCTCAGGCAAGTGTGTCAGGTAGTCAAGACCAACTGTGTGCCACGGTCTGGGTGGAACAGGTAACGGGTAAAGAGTCGCGGCCATCTGAGGTCGAATCTTCGCTCGTCGGCACACGACGCAGCGTTCACAAAAATCTTTCACATCTTGGCGGATTCGTTTCCACCAGAATCTGTCGAGTGCTTTAGCAAGAGTGCTAGCAACTCCTCTGTGACCGGCTGACGAACTTTCGTGCAGCTCTGCGATCAATTTCAGTCGGAGCTCAGAGTTCTGTGGAATACAGAGGCGATTGAGACGCCAAAAGTACCCGTCTCTGGCTTCTATCCGGCTGTCTCTTGTCCACTCACCATCGTCCCCATAAAACGAATCTCGTGAGAACCCCTCGCGAATGAGATCAGCGAACTCAGGGCTCAGCTGCAACGCGTCAACAGTCAGTGAATTTAACTGTGCGTCTTCAAACAGCAGCTGGGACTTCCGTCGTAATTCTCGATCTGACGGAACCTCGCCATCCCAAAATAAGGGTACTGTGGCCTGAGGTACGAAGTCTGGTCGCCGGCTTAACGGGTCAGCTTCGTTCAGAGCTCCCTTGCGATATGCAAGTGTCATCGAGCCCACAAACGGTTGCAAATCCCGCAGGTATCTTGCTTGCCGCTTGTTCAGCCTGTTGTTCGGTTGCCTGAGCAGGTGCCGCAGTGTGTCGTGGTCTGTTACGACAAGGAACTTAGAACAGCCTTCAAGATAGCACCTCCAATGCTTGACAGCTTCGCATACGGCCAAAGCTTCTAAGTCGTACGCAGAGTAAGTGTTACCACGCTCAGCTGGATTCAGCTTACGCGCCCAGTAAGAGACTGGTTGAAGACCGCCTCCTTGGTCTTGCAACAGGACTGCTGCAATCCCCACTGTGGAAGCATCTGTAGCTACGGTGAACGTCGCGTCCGAGCCGACCTCCGGAAGGATCAGGCATGGCGCGGAAATGAGCCGTAACTTGAGAGTCTCGAAGGCTTCCAAACAGGCAGGCGTCAGCGTAACCTTCTGTGGCTGGGACTTCCGCAGTAAGTCCGTCAATGGAGCCGTAAGGTCGCTAAAATGGTGTATGAATCTCGCATAGAAGTTGCAGAACTGTACGAAACTGCGAACCTCCTTCTGCGTCTTGGGCACTGGCCAGTCTGCAACGGCCTCGACTTTCTTTGTGGAAACCGAAATTTTTCCGGCTGACACAGTGTAGCCCAGATACTCCATTTCTTGCAATCCGAAGAAGCATTTCTTAAGGCGCAATTTCAGCCCTTCCTCCTTGAATCGCTGTAGCACTAGACGCAGGTGCTCCAGGTGCTCTTCCAGAGTTCGACTGTAGATACAGACGTCATCCAGGTAGACTGTCACGAACTTATGTAAAAAGTCGCGAAGTATGTCGTTCATCATCCTCTGAAATGTAGCTGGTGCATTACACAGGCCAAACGGCATGGCGACCCATTCCATTAAGCCATCAGGGGTCTGAAAAGCCGTCTTGTGAACGTCCTGATCACGCACTCGAACTTGCCAGAATCCAGAAGCGAGGTCGAGGTGTGTGTAAAAGTTCGCGTCCTTAAGTTCGTCCAGTGTGTCGTCCACACGCGGTAGCGGGTAAGCATCTTTACGCGTAACCTCGTTAAGACCGCGGTAGTCAATGCAAAGACGTAGCGAGCCATCAGCTTTTCGCACAAAAAGAATTGGCGAGCCGAATTCACTGTAGCTGGGGCGTATCAACCCAGCTTCCACTGCGTCTTTAAGCTGTCGATTAAGCTCAGCGCGCTCTGCGGGTGACAATCTGTTCAGACGTTGACGTCGCATCGGGCCAATTGTTTCAATGGGATGATCCCACTGTCGGCTTACAGGTGGAGAGTCGACAGGTCGCAGTAACTCCGGGAAGTCATCAAAGAGTAAAGACCGGAAGTTATCACGTTGTTCTGCTGTTAGTTCCTCTCCAGTGTGAAAGTCTGTCGTTTGTTCAGCGACTGACGTAAGTTCAATGACGTAAAAATCAGCATGACGTCCTCTGCTGCGGCGCGTCTTGCGCATGAGCTTCTGAACTTTCGTAGACGACAGGAGTAGACACTCAGGGCGTCGTTCCTCGAGTGTAGTCTCCACAGCTGTGCCGTCCATTAGTGTAAAAATTCTGGTTGTACCAAATTGTAAAGAGGCCTGTTCGTCATCAAGCCATGGTAAACCCAGGATTAAATCAGCTGTGCGTAAATCACGTAAGACATAAAAAGTCCGGTGAAACTCGTGTCGAGCCAGCTCAAAAGTGACGTCGCAGACTGTCGTAGAAGTCACTCGTTGTCCATTAGCGAGTCGAACTGGGGTTTTACTGGCAGACTTCCGAGTCTGTAAAGCAAAGCGTCGTACAAAGTCCTCTGACACAAAATCAAGTGTCGCAGCACAGTCCACTAATCCAGAAATGTGGTGTCCGCCATCAGGAGTTTTCACAGTCAGCTCAGTTCGAATTAACGGGCGAGCTTCCGTGAGGTCAGTCAGTAGGGCTGTAGCTGTCGAAGAAAATTGTCGCAGCGTAGCGATGGACTGTTCCGAGTCGTCTGTTGGTACAGGTACCGAGTCGGGTTGATCAGGTGCTGTAGGTTCTGGTGAGTCGTTAAACGCACAATCTGCGTCGACTAACCACAGCTGTACAGGCCAAGGGGCTGGAGCAACCACCTCCTGTTGCGCTGGATTCTCCAGTGACTGACGTGTAAAAAGCTGTGTCCTTGCTGGGAATTCTTGATAGAGTTTCCAGTGCTTAGTCACCTGAGTAAATTTCGCCCACTTCGGTAGTACAAATACAGCCATCGTAGATGTCGGAGATGTTCGACGACAATCCTCAAAATGCTGCGCAATCTGCTCAGCTAACTCCCAGGGTGGGTTGATGAACACCCTCTCTCCTGTTAAGTCTCTGTCTAGAATCGAGTCACTCGGCGAACAGTGAGGTAAGTCACCGTGCGAGTTAAGACCTTCATCATCAGCACATCCTTCCAACGTGAAGTTGAATCGTGCATGCAGAGGGTCAAAGACTGAGTCAACCAGTTTCCAATCAACTGAACGTCTGGTTACAGGTTTACGACTCTGTCTCTGCTTAGTCTGACGACGACGACCTGCTACTTGCGTTACAGGTGTCGCAACTGTAGTCGATGGAGATGCCGAAAGGTTTATCGACGACCTCTGTCGCTAGCAGTGTCTCAGAATGAACAGTAGATGTAGCCGGCTGCTCCAGTTCATTTGTAGAACAGCCTTGCCACCATCATTGCTTCTTAGGTTGCATTGGTGCCTTGCCTTTGAACTCCGGGCATTGGAACAAACGGTGTCCCTTCTTGTGGCACTTGAAGCAAAGTCCTTCGTCCATGTGTCGCTTACGCTCCTCAGCTGTCATTGCATTTGCGATTGAATTAAAATCTTCGCGACCGGATGGTTGACCACGTCCACCATTGTTGCCACCACGACCACCATTGTTACCACCTCCACGTCCACGTCCGCGGCCTCGTCCTCGGCCACCCTTGTTACGTTTCCAGACGTTAGAGGCTTCCTCAAAAGGGTCTTCAAGGTTGCGCTTGCGAGAGGATTGGGTAGATGGTCCAGCAGCAGACCTTGCATTGCCTAATTCCGGCGAGTCTGTCACGACGTCATTCAGAAAGTTTTGTAGCTCCGCGAGCGTAATCTGGTAACCTAGTTGCGCTCGGTGTGATCTAGCCAGTCTCTGGAGGTCCACGTTTGCAAGACCAGTAATGAAGCGTACACACTGTACCTCCGCTGTCAGGTCTTGACGAGAACGGCGTAAGTAGTCGTTGTACTTCTTAGTAAAAAGCGCGTAACTCATCGTGTTGCTCTGTGTAAAACTTAGCAAAGCTTTAATTGCGTCATCCTGAATGTTCGGAAGAAACGTAGACTTGCGTATCTCCGCAACAAGCTCGTTGTACGTAGATGGAATTGGAGGATGATTTTTCCGGTTCAACCACCATCCACCAAGGAGTCCAGAAAACTGTGAAGTAACCCAGAACACTGCATCGTACGAGTCAGCTGCAATCCCAAGCATTACAAAACGCTGAGGCTGAGCTTCGAGCCAATCCTCCAGTACAGGTGGGTCTTGACCATTCTGGTACGGTGAAGTAATGGCAGCCTTACGCTGAGTCTCCGTAAGAGTCACTGATAGTCCTGCCAAGTTGTGGGTAGGCATCGGCATTCCCACTCGTAAATCTGTAGGTCCCACTCCAGTCAGTCGGTTGATGTGTCCAACAATCAGCAGCCAGACAGAACCAGAGTCGACCGTTGTAAACCGGGGGTACATGTGGAGCTGTCTCGGGATAGACGTGTCTTCATGCATGACTGGAACATGTTGTGTCATTGCTCGATAGAAAGATTCCCACTGAGTCACGTAACCAAAGTGAAGTAAATCACTCTTGTGCTTCTCAGCACGAAGTAACCCAGTCTGTGCAGGCGTAAGTGTCAGACCGTCAGTGTTGATGATTTCCGGGACGACGTAAGTGCCATCCGGATTAACTGTCGACTGTTCCAAAACAACCTGCTCGACCTGAGCAGGTGTACGTAAGTTGCTCGTAGCAAACAGGACAGGAATAGACGCAGAGTACACGGAAACAAGCTGTCGTCCTTGAGGTAGCGTAACGTTCACAGGTTCACCACTCAACAGCGTCAAATCATCCGGTGTCAAAACAAGACCGGTCTCCTCGTGTAATTCGCGAATAGCAGCGTCGACAGGCTCTTCGTTGGGTAAGACAGAGCCAGCAGGGAACCAAGTTCTACCAGTACGAGGCTCACGCTGAAACACCAACTTCAAATCCGACCGTTTAGTTCCTCCAACGTGAATTACCAACACCACGTAATGACCAGGTCCAAGAGAAGCCATCTCAACTCAATCAAACAACGTCGAGCAGTTCAATAAGCGAACGAAAGCGTGCGTCGACCAAAGAGCTCCGAAACCAGTGTGGCGGTTAGCCTCTGAAAGCTAAACGCTAGCACAAATCTGTTCTAGTCTGTCTAGCTCTGTGTCGTAAGATTGCAATTGATGTTGTCGAGAGGTAATTGATGAAAGATGTTTCACTGCTGTACTTGGGCAGTAGATGTTGTAAATGAACAAAGGAATTGTTAAAAGGTTCTGTCACCTCCCTCTACTGCACTGGGCTTAAATAGGTTTCAGCCCAGACTGGTTACGCCTGCAAGCTATGCTTACGTGTCAGGCGTTAGTGCTGTTCAACCGTCGTCATCTGCCTCGAGACGCGGCCTGCCTAGCATTGGGTTTCACGACGCGGCTCCTTCTGCATTGGAGAGCTCGTTCTGGCGCGTCATCTGGCTAGTTAGATTAATTATGCATATCTGTACGTACCGGGAGGTACTGGTCGTACTGTAGCATCAGCACCATTACAATATTGCAGTAGCGACGTACCCACGAGTATACGTCCGTCCTGTGGAAAAGCACGAATTGGAATTCGTAACGAGTACCTGTACAATGTCCTGCATGCCTAGCATTGGATTTCACGACGCGGCTCCTTCTGCATGGAAGAGCTCGTTCTGGCGCGTCATCTGGCTGGTTAGATTAATTATGCATATCTGTACGTACCGGGAGGTACTGGTCGTACTGTAGCATCAGCACCATTACAATATTGCAGTAGCGACGTACCCACGAGTATACGTCCGTCCTGTGGAAAAGCACGAATTGGTATCCGTAACGAGTACCTGTACAATGTCCTGCAATGTACTGTTGCATGACTGTACTCGTCACACAACAGTACTCCCGACCCCGGGAGCTTGACAACTATTTGACTAGATGTCCCTTGTCGGAGCCCCCCCCAACGTTTCAAGCCAATTGGCGACGGATGGCATAAGTGAGCCCCATAGCTTAAATGGTAATATTAGTAATATAGAGGTTTGAATTACATGGCCAGAATTACGCTAACAAGCGTTACCTCGGACGGTACATCTCCCCCAACGGTTCAGGCGCGCACACGCGCACGGATAGTAAAATGTCCGCACACTATATGACGCGCAAGCAACGATTGTGTGTCCACCTTCTGCATGTTGCGAGAGTTGCCGCTCACGCAAACCCACCCACGCGATTCCCTCTCACATTGCGTGTAGGGTGGCCTAAGGGCCACCAAATAATACCAATTTCTGCAAGTGATCCACATCTTGGCATCAGTGAGCCCCAACTCAGTTTAAACTGTAAGCAAATAATCCCTCCTGATGTGCTTGCCTCGTCACTACAGGTAAGGACTACCTGCAATACTTAAATTGATCCCGTGCTTTGCCTTCTTGGATGAGCTATCGCTCCAAAGCGACAGTTCGTCCGCTGTCCGGACACCGGACGTCCGACTGATCTTCCAGCACAGGAATCGTAAGCGCCATCAACAACAGACGCGAAGAACGGAAAGGAGGCCGGTCGCGGATCAGCAGCAGCACCGCCCTCAGTAGCGATAGCACCGCCCCCCTTGCCTCGCTTCCTGCCGTTTAGCGACACGCGTGGATTATAGTATAAGAGATCTGTGCTCTGTAGGGCACGATGATGGCGGCCTCGCACGCGCTACGCGCCGTAGCGGCGGTGCTGCTCGGGCTGGGCCTCTTACTGAGCGTACCGGTGCGCGGCGGCGAGACCGAGGGGCCGACCGCGCTGGTGCTGCTCGCTGATAGCTCCACTCGTGACACATACAGCAAATTCTTCGCTCAACTCGAAGCAGTGGGCCTGGAGCTTGACTTCCAGGTGGCCGGAGATCCGGGGCTCCTGCTTCAAAAATGGGATACGTGGCTTTACGACTCGCTCATCGTTTTCGCGCCCAAAGCGGAAGGTGCACCGCCCGGCTCCCCTCAGCCTCCCGGCCATGTCACCCTCTCACTACCCACGTACTCTGTTCCGCGCCGTTGGCTTTGTTACGGGGTCCCTTCCTTGCTTTGCATCGGTCAGCCCTAGCACTCCTTCCGCCGCAAGCCACAACAATTTCATTATTAGTGTATTTTTGTCATTTACTATTTCATTTTAATTTATAGCAGAATATGAGTTCACAAGAGTAGAACATGCAGGCACAAAGCCGCTCCTCTTGTGCCTGCGGTGCTACCCATCTTTCTTTTTGCCTTCCCCGCACTTATGG
>JAPMLY010002417.1:0-53064 GCA_026401115.1 Tetraselmis chui
CACCAATCAGGAGGGGTGTAGGATTTGTGTGCTAGGAGGGAGAGGAGAGAGAAGAGGGCGGAGCGGGTCGCCGGTGGTAGGAATTTGATGATTTCATTGGGGATACCGTCGGGGCCGGGGGCTTTGCCGGTGCCTAGGGAGTTGAGGGTTTTATCGAAAGTGTCGCGGGTAATCATGTCGGCAAGGGTGAGAGAGGGGTCACCGCGGGGTTCGATGGTAAAGTTGTCGGGGTTGTCGGGGAGTTCCCATGGGGGGGTGGGTAGTTCGTGTGGGGTGGCGCAGCCGAGTTCGCTGGCGAAGTGAGAGTGTACCGCGTCAATGACGGCGGAGGGAGAGGATGCGGTGGTTTTATCGGGTTTGGTAATGCGGTGGAGGGTGGAGGCGGCGCCGGCGGGGGGTAGGAGGCCGCTTTTAATTTTCAATCGGCGGTGGGAGAGTTTGGGGCAGGTGTCGTAGGCCGCATTGGCTCGAGTTTTTATTTTCTTTATCTTATCCGTGGTGGTGGCGTGAAGGAGCTGGCGTATGCGTGCTTGGCACTGTTGTTTGATGGCGTCAGGGGAGAGATATTCAGTTGTGTTTAAGAGGGCTTGGGCGATGGGGAGGGGGCCGTTGTTTTTGCTGCATTTACGGAGTTTGAGTATGTGAGTGCGTGTTTTATTTGTTAGCCAAGTAGGGTCAAGGGACGCTTGGGGTGGGCGGGGTTTCTTGGCGGGGAGGAGGGGCCAAACTGTGGCTGCGTGGTTCATGTGTTGGGAGAGGAGTGTAGTGAATTGTGAGGCTAGGGTGTCGAGGGTGTCGGGGGAGGCCGAGGTGTGTGGGGTGTTGAGTATTTCTGCGTGGAGGGCGGCCGTTTGGTTGATGAGGTCGGGGGTGCTGGATTGGTACGCTTTTATGTGGTCGGGTGTGAGGGGAAGTCGAAAGTTGAGTTTGCGCGTTGTGTGATGTGTGTGGGGGTGGGTATGGGGAGGGGGGGGTGTGCCATGAGGGAGAAAGGGGCGGGAATGACGAGGTGGATTGCAGAGTGGTCAGTAAAGTGGGAGGGGGAGGGGAATATCGAGCAAGAGGATGGTGGGAGGGTGATAGGTGAAGGAGGCGTGGTGAGCCAGTGGTCAAGGCAGCCCCCGCTGCGGGGGAAGGTAGGGATGGGGTTGTGGAGGGGGTGGAGGTGGGATTTGAGTAAGGAGGTGAAGGCAGGGTGTCCTGTACCTGTGTTGGTGGTCGATTGGAAGTCCCCTCCCCAGAGGGTGCGGTGTTGCGGGTGGTCGTCCGCTAGGCGGAGGCCCCAAGCTGCAACTTCTGCGTAGAGGCGGGTCAGTTGGGGGGTGTAGAGCTGGGGCATATAAGTACCTATAAGGAGGTAAGGGGTGCCTGAGTGGGGGACGATTTTTAGTCCGGCGATATGGGGGATGAGGTGGGGGGGCGGGGTTAGGACAGTGGCAGACTGGAATGAGGCTCTGCGGACCGCGAAGAGAACGCCTGCGTTGGGTAGGGGCACAGTTGAGTAGCAAGGTCGGGAGCTTTTGAGGTGGTATTGGGGGAGGGCTATGCGCCAGCGGGACTTGTGGGTGTCGTGGTTGGTTTCGGTGAGGATTAAGACGTCCGGTTGGTGGGAGGTGGAGAGGTGTTCAACATCCATAATGGAGGTGTGTAGGCCGCGGGTGTTGAGGGTGATGAAGTGTAGTGGTTGGGATGTGTGGTGTGGGAGGATGGGGGAGGGGAGGGAGGGGGTGGTGCGGGGGGGGTCATCGGGGGGGCGTTCGACGGGTGGAGGTTGGAAGGGAGGGGGGAGGAGAGGAGGGGAGGGGGGGATGAGGGGAGTGGGTGGGGGCTGAGGGGGGGGTAGTGTGAAGTAGGTGTGCAAGAGGGCGTGGGTACCGCACGACCAAGGATGGCCTGAGTCGTTTTGGCGAGGTGGGTTGAGTGAGCGTAAGGTTCTGACAGGAGGGGGGGGAGAGGAGTTCCAGTCGGAGAGGAGTTGAAGAGAGCGGGTGAGGAGGTCGGGTGGGGGCGGGTGGTGGAGAGAGTCGATCCAGGTGGCGGAAGAGTAGGTGAGGTGGAGGAGGCCGAAATGAGAGTTTTGCCATGTGAAGACGAGGAGGGAGTGGTTAGGCGTACCCGGGCGGGGGGGAGCCACGGTTGGCGAGGTTAGTCCAGTGGCTGGGGTATTGGGAGGTGTGGTAATGGTTATCGACTTCGTTATTAGTGATGATTGAGTAGGTGGAAGAGGGAGTGGAGTGGAGTTTAGAAATTGCGGAAGCGAGGCAATACAGGTTAGAGAGGTCATGGTATCGCTCCCATTGGAAAGAGAGGACCGCAGAGGAGTCCAGGAAGCCGATGGGTGTGGGGAGGCCGTATTCGAGGTTGAGGTCAAACAGGTAGTTATGTAAAGTAGTGCAACAGGTGCGGGGGTTAAAGTGGGTCGGTAGAGATGGTCGTATCGCAGTGTTTACAGTGTGGAGTCGGATATCGGGTTGAGAGGGGAGGGGCTGGGAGAGGGGTCTAACCTCGGGGGAGTCATGTGGGGGACTAATGATGATAGTCGGCCGGGGCGGCCGGGGGAGACCTGGGAGGGCTGTTGGTGCCGTGGGAGGCGGGAGTGGTGTTCGTGAGGGGACGGGTCTCCTCTAGGTCATCCTCATGTAGGTCGTCGAGTTCTTCGAGTTCGTAGTCTTCGTCTTCTGGGTAGGAGGTGGGAAGGGGGAGGAGGGAGGAGTCGTGGGAGCAGTGTGGGAGGGGAGGGGGGTTGTCATGATGTTGTGCGGATTGGGGGGGGGGGGGTGTGGGTAGGCGTTAGGGGGGGGGGACGGGGAGGTTCTCTTTCGGGAGGGGCGGGAGGGTTTGGTGATGCCAGCTGGGGATGCGGGTTTGAGAGAGGGGTCCGTGGGGGTGGGATTGGGGTGGGAGGAGGTTGTACGGTGGGGAGCGGGGGAAGTGGGTGGGGGCGGTGAGGGGGAGGGTAAGTGGGTGGGAAGGGGGAGGGTGTGTGTGGGGGGGGAGGGCTTGGGGGCTGCGGAGCTGGTGTGGGAGGGGGCGGGGTTGGGGGAAGGGAGGGGGGAGGAGGAGGAGTCCATGGGTTCGGTGGAGGCTTATGGGATGGTTGGGAGGAGGGCGGAGGGGGTGGTGGTGTGTGGGATGGGGGGGGGTGCGGGGGAGGAGTGTGTGGGGGTGGAGTGGAGGGGGGGGAGCGGTTTGAGTGGAGTGGGGGGGTAGGGAGGAGCGGGAGTGGGGAGGGGTGAGGGCATGTGTGGTGGAGGAGAGCTGAATGTCTGGGAGGGAGGTGAGGTCGAGGGGGGCGTCATCCTCTGCGTCCAGCATGGAGATGTCCGATGTTTCGGCTCGCCAACGGTGTGAGGGTGCATGAGGATTGGGTTAGAGTGCCCCTGTGGATGTAGGTGTGGCGGAGGGGGATAGTGGCTGTGCCGTTGGTGGAGATGAGAATGCAGTACATTTCTGTGGTGAGTGAAATCTGGATGCTGGTGTTGATGGAGGGCGAGGGAGAAGGGTGGGAGCGGAAGTAGGAGCCGTCCGGGAATTTTTGGAGGGAGGTGTGTTGGGTGATGTCGAGAGGGGTGTGGGGGATGGAGGGGGGGTGGTGTGGTGTGTTGAGAATTCTTGTGCTGTTTGGTGAAGAAGTGTGTATAGCCAGTGTGTGTGGGGAATAACACCGTCGGCGTTGGGGCAGGGCAGGGACATGGTCTGTCGGGACTGGACGAGGACTGTGGTGAGGCAGATGTGCGCCCAGGAGGAGCCCGGGACGTGGCCAGTAACGTGTGGGGGTGTGATAGTGATTTTGTGAAGATGGGGGCTGGGGGGTACTGGTTCGTGAAGGGAGGTTGGAAATAAGTTCAGTGGTACATGGCCTGATTGTGAAAATATGGGGTTATTGGGCAGGTGGAGGATATTTACCCACAGGGAGGAGGGGTCGCTTTCGATGTGGGTGGGGTCGTCCACTGGCTGGATCGCATCCGCGAATTGGAGGAGGAACTGGACCGACTCAGGTAGGTCCTCCATCTGGCGGATAGGTGTTGTCGAGGGTGAGACGCCAGCGGGGACGAGCTCGGTCGAGAGGTGTGATGTGAAGAGGTCCTGTATAAGGGCGATAGCTTCTCGGCCGGATATGTCAGTGAACAAGGGGGAGCGAAGTTTGATCCGGTGAGCTGTGGTTGGGGGAGGCGAAGCAGCGCGTAGGAACTGGACTTTCTGCTGTTTCAGTGTTGCGAGGAGAGGGGAGGGGAGGGAGGTGTTGGGTGGTATCGGACCGGGCGAGGGGAGTTCACGCTGTTGTGAAATGAGCTGAAAAAGAAAACCGGTCGCGATGCAGGAGGTGGGGATGTCCAGTCTGACCTCATGGAATCCCGAAGTAGGTTCAGGTGGCATGGGGTGGCATCGTGACATGGGCGGGAGGAGGGGTGAGGGGTTCTGGTGTTTCGCGCCGTCCAGCGCGAGAGGTGGGCGAGTTCCCGGCCGATCGAATTCCTCGTCCGGAGAGGGAGGTCTGTGATCCGGTTGATGCACTCGAGGAGCCAGCGGCGGGCACCCGAGCACGTCGAGGTGACGGCATCAGTGGGTTGGGTCGGGTCGGGAAGGAACATACCGTGGAGCCAGAAGCTGGCTGTGTGGGGGGAGGTGGTGGAGTACTGTCCCGTGAGGAGGTAAGAGTCGATCATACGGGAGGGGAGGTCGTCGGCCGGCCCGAGGTCTTTAGTTGACCGGGGGGGCGCCATGACCAGAGGTGTCTGGAGTCCTCGACCGGGGGAGGGGTCCAGGGCAGTGCCCAAGTGATACCTGACTGGGTTGTGTTGAGGCACTGTGATGAAGGGCGCAAGAGGGTGGAGTGCCAGGCGGGTCCTGGGGTTGTAGGGGTCTCCGGAGGTCGCATGCGCCGGGCGAGGCCGAAGGGTTACCTGCTTGTAAGTGGGAAGGAGATCAGGTGACGAGGACATGGTGTTCGAGTGGGGTTCGATCAGTGGGGCTGATTTTTGTAGGTTTGTATTCGGGGTTCGAGTAGGATGCGTGTGTTGGCGGCACACGACCAGGCCAGATGGGACCTGGGTTTGGAGGATGTAGGCGGCGGACGGTAACGTCCGGACGCTCGGTGGGGCGCGGTGTGGTGCGCCGTCCCGGGGGGGGAGGTTTTTGTAAACGATGGTTGTTTTTGACACGTCGTAGTACTGGAGTGGGTACATTTTCGGATTTCAAAGTGGGTGGCGCGAGAGCTGTCGAGGAAGTAAATTTCAAAACTCTGGAAGCTGCGCCTTGCTGTGTGTACCGTCTGGTGTCGCTACGGATCCACTGACATGGGTGAGGTAGGCTCGGTTGGGGAGAGGTGGACGGTGCCTGTTGTTCAACGGGCCCTATGTCCACCAGTCTGTCGCTCAACGGGAGGCCAGGCCCGGAGCGAAGACGGTCGGTATAGCTCATTCAAACTGCCGACCCATCCCCGGTATGTGGTTCAGTAGTACTTTAGTAGTACTGTGGATCTTTTTACTGTCTTTAGTGACGGTAGGATACGTTTTATAAATCGTGCATAGAGTAAGTGCTGCCACGCTCATCTGGATTCAGCTTACGCGCCCAGTAAGAGACAAGTTGAAGTCCTCCTCCTTGATCTTGCAACAAGACTCATGCAATCCCCATTGACGAAGCATTTGTACCTACGGTGACCGTTGCGTCCGAGGTGACCATCGGAAGGATCGGGCATGGCGCGGAAATGAGCCGTAACTTCAGAGTCTCAAAGGCTTCCAAACATCCAAGCGTCATCGTAACCTTCTATGGCGGGGACTTCCGCACTAAGTCTGTCAATGGAGCCGTAAGGTGGCTGAAATGATGAATATATTTGGCGTAGAAGTTTCAGAACTGCACAAAACTGCGAGCCTCCTTCTGCGTAGTAGGCAGTGGCCAGTTTGCAACAGCCTAGACTTTCTTTGTCGAAACCGAAATTTTACGAGCAGACACAGTGTAGCCAAGATACTCCATCTTTTGAAGGCCGAAGATGCATTTCTTGAGGCGTAACTTCAAGCCCTCTTCCTTAAATCTCAGAAGAACCAGCCGCAGGTGCTCCACATGTTCCTCCGGAGTGCGGTTGTAAACACATACGTCATCGGGGTAGACAATCACGAACTTCTGTAAAAGTCGCGAAGCATGTCATTCATCATCCTCTGAAATGTAGCTGGGGCATTGCACAGTCCGAACGGCATAGCGACCCATTCCATCAAGCCATCATGGGTCTGAATCGCAGTCTTTTGGACGTCCTCATCACGTACTCGAACTTGCCAGAAGCCAGACGCAAGGTCAAGATGCGTGTTATAATTCGCGTCCTTACGTTCATCGAGTGCGTCATCCACACGCGGAAGTGGGTAGGCGTCCTTACGCGTAACTTCGATCAAGCCACGGTATTCAATGCGTAGACGTAGCGAGCCATCAACCTTACGCACAAAAAGAATTGGCGAGCCGAACTCACTATGGTTAGGTCGAATCAAGCCATCTTACATCGCGTCTTTCAGCTGTCGGTTAAGTTCAGCGCGTTGTGCGGGTGACGATCAGTTACGACGCTCACGTTTCATCATGCCAGTAGTATCAATGGGGTGATCCCCCTGTCGGCTTACATGCGGCGAATTTACTAGTTGCAGTAACTCCGGGAAGTCATTGTAGAGTAACGACCGGAAGTTCTCACGTTGTTATGTAGTAAGTTCCTCTCATGTGTGAAATTCAGTTGGCTGGCCTGCTGCTGGCGTAACTTCAAATATGTAAAATTCCGCATTACGACCTTTGTTGCGGCGAGTCTTGCGCATGAGTTTCGGGACCTTGGTTGATGACATCATGTGACACTCAGGACGTCACTCCTCAATCTGAGTCTCCACTGCAATCCCATCCATAAAGGTAATCTCTACAGCCAAAACCGACTAATTTTAGTCGTTTGTGGCACAAACGACTAAAATTAGTCGGTTGTGCTTTTGGTCTTTTTCCATGGGTAGCAAGCATTATTTCTAGACCACAAAGCACCTTCGGATACCTAAGAGAATTTGTAGTTCGGGAAAATTTATTTTTCTTGGATTGGCTGAGTTGAGAGTCCAGGACAGCGCGATTTCTACAGGTGATCTGTGCAATGTCAACATGTAAGCGCCACCCACACAGTATATGCAACCCCACTGACGAGATGAGGTCAGCACTTCGCGTGCTAGATACCTATAGCCTTCCCGAGCCCTCTATCAAACCTCAATTAACATTCGGTGGTGTGTCGTTGCATTTTTGTAGGTCGTTCAGCACCCTACAACGTCGACCTGCTGTGTTGTTCTCAGTGGCGGTACAAACTCTCGCAGGACCGGCAGCAACGTCGGATGCCGCCAGCCATGTCTACCCTTTCGGCCCTTAAGTATCACATGTGTTTTAAGTCTTAGCCGCAGCCAGCAGCAGCGAGGTCTATATTAATGCTAGGTGTGTTGAAGCTGACGAATTTCCATTCGTTGAGCTTTGCTGTCAACGTTTGGGGGATGTGAGTGGTGTTTCACTATGTGACATGATTGGCCAGAAATGTGAATGACGAAGACGTTAATGCATAGACAAGGAAGCTGGATTTCGCATGGCAACTCTCCTGAGTATGGTCATTAGTTGTGACGCGCTAGATGCACATATTGGCGGGGAGGGAAGCGGAATTTGCTAGAAGCTAGCGACAGATGTGAAACGCGTGCATAGCAAATGTGTTCACATGGGTATCCAACTAGGTTTATGGTGTAAGAGCAGGAAATGAACCAGAGTCGTCTTTAAATGATCATGTATGAACAAGGGATGCATAATTTACTTTTCATGGTCATGTAGCAGCAACATCACCACTCTCATGTGCATTTGCATGTCCCATATTGGGCAAATCATAAGTGGTGTTGCATACAGTTGTGTTCCCACCAACTTGTGAGTTATGTGTTGCATCAATTCACATGGACAAATCTCACTGCGATGAGGTAGAGTATAAACTTTTGGGATATATGATAGGAGCTTAATGTTGTGCTATGCGTTTTCTAGCAACTGGTGGGCAATGGGATTGAGTTTGAGGCGATGCAGTGCAACAATCACGATATTTCTGATTAAAATGTGGACTGAAAATCCCTGTTTAGCACAATCGACTAATTTTAGTCGGTTGTGCTTTTGGGTCATTAGATGAGCAACATCTACACCAAAAGTCCCAATGTGCTCAAGATGCACACCCAACCCATTGCTGAGGTCAGTGGAACGCACCATTACAACAGTTGCTAGTTTATATGCTGGTAGCAATAGAGTAAAGTACTGAAACTTGGATTTTCATATTTTGTCTTTGCGGGCGGTCATTTTCCGATCGGAAGGGTTATATTTAGGTCATCAAAAGTCCAACTATACGAGCTTGTTTGGGCGTGATTTTCATGGAAGGCGTAGTTTGGAGTCTTGGTCGCAACATGTTATGAGCATTGTCGTGTTTTCAAATTCTAGCGTGAGTACTAACGTTAACTACACAAGGTGCACAACCGACTAAAATTAGTCGGTTGTGTCCGGCTGTAGAGAGTAAAGACGCGGGTAGTACCGAATTGCAAAGAGACATGTTCGTCGTCAAGCCATGGTAAACCCAAAACCAGATCAGCAGCACGCAAGTCACGTAAGACGTAAAATGTCCGTTGAAATTCGTGACGAGCCAGCTTAAAAGTAGCGTCGCGGACAGTCAAAGATATCACACGTTGACCATAAGCGAGTCGAACAGGTGTCTTGGTCGGAGACTTATGAGTCTCCAAAGCAGTGCGTCTTACAAAATCTTCGGGCACGAAGTCAAGAGTAGCAACGCAGTCGACCAGTCAAAAAATAAGCTGTCCACCATCATGAGTTCTCATAGTCAGCTTAGTACGAATTAACGGCCGAGCTTCCGTGAGGTCCGTTAGAAGGGCGGCAGCTCCCGAAGAAAGCTGTTGTAGCGTAGCGATGGCCTCTTCCGTGTCGACAGGAGGTACACGTACCGAGGTAGGTGCGTCAGGAATTGTAGTCGGTGCCTAATCGTGAAAAGTACAATCAGCGTCAACTAACCAGAGATGTACGGGCCAAGGAGCTGGAGCAACCACCTCATGCTAAGTAGGATTGTCTAGCGATTAACGAGTAAATAGATGTGTCCTTGATGTGAATTCTTGGTAGAGTTTCCAGTGTCGAGTGAGCTCGTTGAACTTAGCCCACTTAGGAAGAACAAACACATCCATCGTAGATGTTGGAGATGAACGGCGACAACTCTTGAAATTTCGTCCAATCTGAGCAGCTAACTCCCAGGGTGGATTTATGAACACCCATTCTCATGACAAATCCCGCTCTAGGATCGAATCACTCGGCGAACATTGAGGTTAGTCACCGTGCGAGTTGAGACCCTCATCATCAACACAACCCACCGCGGTGAAGTCAAAATGTGCGTGCATACGTTCAAAAACAGAGTCGACCAGTTTCCAATCAATCGAACGTTTGGCTGCAAGTTTACAACTCTCTCTCTGCTTGTTTTGACGAAGGCGATCTACTACTAGTATTGTAGGAGTCGCGACTGTAGTCGATGGAGATGTCGAAAGAGTTTCGACGACCTCTGTCGCTAGCAATGTTTCAAGATGATCGGTAGATGAAGTCGGCTGCTCAAGTTATTCATTAGAACAGCCATGCCACCATCATTGCTTCTTAGAAGGAACACCCATCTCCTCCTTGCTTTCAAGCCCCTGGCACATGAAAAGACGGTGTCTCTTTTTGTGGCGCTTGAAGCAAAGTCCCTCCTCGATATGACGCTTACGCTCCGTAGGAGTCAACGCTCCAACGATGGCGCTGAAGTCAATGCGGCAAGTGTTTTGAGAGGTTCAGCCACGGCCTCCTTGTCCTCCTCCACGACCTCGACCTCTAGCACGTCAAGCACCGTTGTTGTGCTTCCAGATCTTCGATGCCCCCACTAAAGGGTCCTCATAAGTGCGCTTCTTGGTAGGTTCTCCGCCTCCAAATGTTGTTGACGGACCAAATGTTTACTTCACACCACCCTGTTGGGGCGAGTCGGTAACGATGTCATTGAGGAAGTTCTGCGGCTCCACGAGTTTCAAAGCGTAGCTTTTTCGTGAACGATGGGACTTGGCTTGGGTTTTGAGTTTAAAATTAGCGAGTCCACTTATGAAACGAACACACTGAAGGTCATCTCTAAGATTTTGACGAGACCTCCGTATAAAGTCGTTGAACAGCTGAGTGTAGGCGGCGTAACTCATATTACCCAGCGTAATTCCGAGCAAGCGTTAATTGCGTCGTCGCGAATTTTGGGGAGCAAGGACGTTTTATCAAGCTCCTCCACCAATGAGTCAATCATTATGGAATAGGTGCCTGTTGTTTACGGTTGAACCACTAGCTGTTCATGGGTCTATAAAACTGCGAAGTAACCCATGTCACTGCGTCGTAAGAATTAGCAGCAATTCCGAGCATGACGAAGCGTTGCGGTTGTGGCTCGAGCGATTCTTCAAGTTCACGCGGCTCACGACAGACTGAAACTTAGAATTAATCGCAGCTTTACGCTGAGTCTAAGTAAGGGTAACGGGTAGGCCAACAAAGTTGGTTGTAGGGAGTGGAGTTCCCATTCGCAGATCAGTCGGAGTCTTTCCACACAATTGGTTGATGTAGCCACGGATAAGCATCCACACCGGACCATCGTCGACATACGTAAACCGAGAGTTGAAGAGAAGCTACATCGGTAACGACGAATCCTCGTGACGGAGTACTTGGTGCATATAAACAACACGGCGAAAAGTTTCCCATTGAGTCACGTAACCATAGTGAAGTAACTCATACTTACGCTTCAGAGCTAGAAGTAACCCTTGCTTAGCCGTCAATGTCAATCGTTACCGGTACGACATTAGAATTATTTTGATTAGTAGTCGATTGGGCAGTAACAACATGCTCGAGCTTAGCATGTGTTCGTAAATTAGCTGTCACGTAGGGAACCGGAACAGACGCCGAAAAGGTCTAAACACGCTCACATTGCCCTTCTGGTAATGCAACGCGAACCGGAGCATCACTCAATAGAGTTAAATCATCATGAGTCAAAATATGGCAAGTTTCCTCATGTAACTCACGGATAGCGGCATCAACAGTCTCTTCGTTAGGCAATTTCGAGCCGGCAAGAAACCATGTTTTACCATGACGAGGCTCACGCTTTAAAATGGGCTTAATATATCACATGCTTTAGAACCACCAATATGTAGTACGACCACCACGTACTAATCATGTCCAACAGAAGCCATTTCGAATCGAGAAAGCAACGTCGAGCAAATCAAGCGACAACGAAAACATGCGTCGACCAATGAGCTCCGAAACTAGTGTGGCGGTTAGCCTTCGGAAAGCTAAATCCTGACACAAGTATGTTTTGTTCTCTTCTGTCGCTGTTGTGTCTGTAGGTGAAAGTGCAAATGGAGGGAGAGATAAGAAGATGTCTCATTGTTAGTATTTAACTTTAATTGATATTGAACAAAGGGAATCGTCAAAAGGTTCTGTTACCGCCCTCTATTGCACGAGGCTTAAATAGTCTTTGCCTAACTAGCTTGCACATGCCCTCGCTTGGTCCTCGTGTGAGATGCTAGGGCTTTCCAACTGTCATCAAGAGACTAACGACGCGTATTATAGGATATCAGTGCCCGTACACGTATTCCTACATATTGATGTGCGCACTAGATATATTCATACAGGCGGCAGCGTGCGTGCTCCTATTGAAAAATTTCTTACAAGAAAAAGTAGTGGAGGCCTAAGCCCGAGGAACATGAAGGCATGCCACAGCACCAGCATTGCCCTCCTGTGCGTGTTCCTATTCAACTTCTCATATTCCCTCAACGTCTTGTAACTATCGCTACGAGCCATCCAGCGCACGCGCCAACAAGCGTCTCGAGGGGGGCTGCGGCCCCCTCCTCGACCGTGCTCCGATAATAGGTTATGGGCCCTCTTAGCCTTACGGACACTCACGCGCCTCCGCTATGTACACGTCAAGTGCCTAAAGCGCTAGCGATAGATACTGGCTTAAGTACTGCAAACACCGTGGCCGGCAACTTGCCGCCACCGCCGCCATCGCGGGACAACACCACCCGTGAACACTCACAAGCGGCCATCATCCGAGAACACTAGCGACTACCGAGACGTCGCTCACAAGTGGAGAATCACACGTACACACGGAGGTGGCCCACTCGCACGAGTCACTTCTAGCACAACGGCCGGCATCGCACCGCCGGCGCCGCCTAGCAAGGGGACTAGCAACCCCGACATCAAAGTAGCCACAAGTCCGACGCCGTTCATCAATGGCCACCTCCTCAGAATCAGCGGCCGCACAGAAGTCGCTCGACACAAAATCAGCGGCCACACAGAAGGCGCTCGACACAAAAGCAGTGGCCACATAGAAGTCGCGTGCCATATAAGGAGCGGTCACGCACCACGCGATGACCAATAGCTGAGCAATCTAACGGACAAACCTCTAAGCATGCATAAATGTACGGTCAATGATCTAAAGGGGCTATTATAGGATATCAGTGCCCGTACACGTATTCCTATATATTGATGTGCGCACTAGATATATTCATACATGAGGCAACGTGCGTTCTCCCATTATCTTCTCATATTCCCTCAACGTCCTGTAACTATCGCTACGAGCCATCCCGCGCACGCGCCAACATGTATGGCGAAGGGGCTGCGGCCCCCTCCTCGACCGTGCTCCGATAATAGGTTATGGCCTTATGTGCCCTCTGGATCATTGATCGTACACTAGAGTAGGGCACAATATAGGTCTATCCTAGCTGAATGACCCCCGGCTAATGGAGGTCGTCTATACGGCCGCTCTTGTGTGGGTCACCGCCGTGTGGGTGACCGCTTCTGTGTTGAACGGCGTCTCTGTGGCCGCATTGTTGTTGGAAAGCGGCATCGGTGTGGCCGTTGTTGTTGTGAGTTGTGTGTTAGATAGCGACGTATGTGTGGCCGCCGCATATGTGAAAGAAAGCGGCGTTTGTGTGGCCGCTGCTGTTGTGAGATGTGTGTCGGAGAGCGGCGTCAGGGTGGTCGCTGCTGCTGGTGTTACCACCTAGTGTGTGTGACTCTTGTGTTTCATGTTGCGACTGTTGTGTGACCGCTGCTGTGTGTCACCGCCGTGTGGTGACCGCTTATGTGCTAATGGCGGCGGTGGCGGCGGAGTGGCCGCTAATGAGGGGTCATCACGGCGTTCCTGAAATGCCGAAAACGCGCTTTTTTTGTACACGCGACAACTGCGTACACGTGCGTAAAACCCCCCTTGTGTTACGGACCGTCTACACGCGTCCACGTAAGTTCCTCAAGCCCCCCAAGGCCCTAGTTGCTAGGTTGCTTCAAGATGACCTCTAGTGGTGGCCTTTACGCGCTCGAGCTGACCGGTCGTCGTTTGAATTCATGTTTCCGGAGTGGATGTAGTTCAAGGTCGTGATGGCGCATTCTGCCGCCTGCAGTAACTATTTCAAAATCGGCCGGCGCAATGCCCGACGAGCTCGACGGGCTTCAGCCTGCCGCTAAAGGCGGCGGGAAACGCACGGGTAGAGGGAGGTTTCAGAGTAAGCGGCGGACGAAAGATCAAGAGCTACGGGCAGAAGCGGCGGAGGCAGCCGCGCAAGAGCAAGCGGAGCAAGATGATGCAGCGGCGAGTACGCGTCATCAGCGACCGGCTGTTGAGATAACGACACTCCGAGCAGAGGTTGGTCGCCTCAAACAGGAGATCGAGAAGGTAAAGAAACGAGCTGACTCTATGGAGCATGAACTCGAGTTGGAGAGAGAACGGTCGAGAAACAAGGAAGTGTGCGTTAAGGAGCTACGCGCTGCGGCAGTCGAGTCGGATATTGCGCATGCCGCGCAGCTCGCAAAGGTGTGTAGCCAACGCGACTCGTTGGGTCGTATGGTTCGTAAATTTCAGGCCCAGCACTCGAGTGGTAGCCTAAGCGCGGCTCAGTGTAGGGCGAAAGCCAGGGCTGCAAAGGCACGTATGGCGCGCCATGCCTTCGGAGGCCTCCGTCCGCTGGCGAAGCGCATCATTGCACCACCGGTTAGGAAGAGTGCCGACTACCGCGGCTTCAAACGCCGCGAAGTAACGAAACTCGAGCAATACCTAGACAAGCGTTACGAGGGTGGTGTCGAGGGTGAAACAGTCGTGCACCTTCTAAACTGCGTCTTTAACGAGTTTCCGGACGTACTCGAGTCGGTGTGCATTGAGCGTGGACTATATACCGCTGTCGAGCAGCGTGTGGTGGACGCACTACGAGAGCATTGGACAGTTGCGCGGGCCTCTTGCGTCAGGGTAACGTGCAAGATCACTTGGCGGCGCTACCAGGATCTGATACACGCATAAGGGAAGAGGTGGAATGAAGAGACCGGTGAGCACGAGGTAGTCATGCTGCCGCACGGCACGCGAGTTCCGTTGCTGCCGAGCAAAAATGACGTGTGGCAGTGGGAGTCTCGAGTCGCAAAGCTGCCGGGGTTGCAGTTGTCAGACGACGGCAAGAGGGCCACTGTCGACGTGATTCAGGCACTTCGAAGCAGGCTGGTGCAGTTCCCTCCTGAGCAACTACCGCCAAGCAAGGTTGTCGTCATCCAGTTTTGCGGTGAGTTGCCGGGCTACTGAACATACTACAAATGGGCGTTTGACTTTCTGTGCACAATTTAGCGACTGGGAGTCAGATTATGCTAGAGATGACAGCTTGCTTACATTTTGGATAAAAAGGCACTAAAACACCTATTCAGAGGTGTTATTTCTATTCACCGCTTGATCAGGGAAGGGTGGGTGGGTTGCGCGAGCCGAATGGGCGAGCGCAAAGGCAGAAGGTGGCTGCTACCAGCTAGAGGAGCTGAAATTGAAATTGAAATTGAAATTGTTTACAACATGTCCAGGCAAACTGGACCGGCTGCTGTCTCACGGGCCTCTCTACCAAGCCATGCATGACTTATAAGCGAGTTTAGCCCGGGTCTCTTCGACCAGGTACACCTATCGACACACCTATCTGCAATGTGTGCCGACGTTCCTCGGGAGTTAAAAAACTGTAAGCAACCGCAGTAATTGCCACAGTCCCCCCGCCTAAGCAGTAACAGCGTAATAATTTTGTAATCAAGAAAAACATATCTAAAAATAAATCCACTTGTCGAGAAATGCAAAACTAAACTGCTGCTCGACCTTCACGATGCACGGCCCGCTCCCGCCGAACCGGGGTGTCGACCGGCCTAGGCCGGTCGGCGTTCGGGAGGGACGACGGGCCAGCCTAATCTAGCTCCCGCGTGACTTCGGTCTTGCCGAAGGTAGGAGGGGAAAGGCTGGCAAAAAACCCCTCCTCGCGCGGTCGTTCGTCGATCCCGCCGCTCCATCCCGTAAACCCCGCCCCAAGGTCTTGCCGCGTCCGCCGACGCGGCGGTCCTCCGCGTCGAGGTCCCCCATCACCTCGAGGACAGGTGGGGGGGACCGAGACGCACAGACATAGAAAAAACTAGCGCTCCTGCCTCCGCGCCTGAATTTTCCCCGCTCATTTCCCCGGTTTTTTCTCTGTCTGGTACCCGGGTATCTGTCGGTTTTCCGGCCTGTGGCCGTACCCTCCCCCCTCCGATCGCGCGTCCACCGAGCAGCCTTTTCTTGAGCGGGGGCCTCCGCGCTCACCCGGGCCCACGCTCAAGGACTCCTAGGAGTATGAAGGTCTGTCGGGGTAGTGGGTGTCGAAGAGGGGGGGGGGCAGGTCACCGTAGCCGGATCCGGCGGGCCGCGGGCGCCCGGAATTAAGCAAAACCCTCCGTGCCGGGTTTTCCGGCGGCGCCGACCCAAAGGGTCGTCGCCGCCAAATCGTGTCGCTCCTCTCGTCGCGACTGTCCTCCTTGCCGTCCCAGGTGACTCCTCCCCCCGGGAAATGATGCTGGACGACGTAGCGACGCGCTAGTGAGCGCCCTCCCCTGGTGCTGCTCCCCAACTTGCTCGACGCCGGGTACGGACATTATTTTAGTGTCCAAAAAGCCCTCCGTACAGGGCTTTTTCGGCGGCGGCTGATCCTGAGGATCGCCGCCGCCTCCTGTGGCCGCTCCTCCGTCTGCGACTAGCCACCGTCCTGTGCCATGTCTTGCCTCACCCCTCGGTAAGGTTCGACCGGCACATGGCTGGTCGATAGCTAGCGAGCGCCCTTTCTTGGCGCTGCATCCCGGCTGGCCATCACCAGCTCCAACACCCGCCTCCCACCGCTGATCCGGCCGTACCCTCCTCGCCATCAAACGCTGCCGTAGTACAGGTCCCACTCCTAAAAGTAAGGCTGTATCTAGGAGTATCTGTGCGCGAAAAAACATATCGGACGGGCCGAGCGGGAGATCTTGGCGCCGGTAGTGCACAGATTTTTTTTTTTTCAAAAGCCCTTTGTACAGGGCTTACCCGACAGCTGCTGATCCCACGGATCGAGCTGTCGGCCCTCTTAGCCCCCGACCGTGCCAAGCCTGGCACGGCTACGGGGTTTCCAGCGCCCACCACGGGGAGGTGAGGGGATGCCGACGGGCCTGCGAGCGCACCCCCCTCCGGGGCCGCCGCCGCTGCGCCGCCGGCGGGCGCCCTAGAGGAGTTGCTTTATAGGTAAAGCAGGTGGGCGTCCGCCGCGGACAATTTACTGCGCTTGTGACGCTTTCTCCCCGCGCGTTGCCTTAGGCGGACTCAACATGGTACGTTTACTAACCGTTAAACCCCAATATTTTATCAATATAAGAATTTAGCGACTAAGAGTCAGATTATGCCATTGATATAGACTGAAAGGTCTTCATAGGCTACTAATCCGGGGGTTTTGCGACTAGCCAGCCGAAGAATAGCGAGGCCGCCGGGGTTTCGCTCATGGTGGGGTCGATGTACTTGCCAGTGACTACGTCGCTGGTTTTCGACCAACCGCCCATGTAGCGGATTTTGGTAAGGGGTGCGCCGATGCATGCGGCTGCGGACGCCGCGCCTTTCCGTAGGCTATGCGATGTCCACTTGAATTGCGTGGGGGGTGCAGCGCCGATGGTGTTGCACACCTCACGAATCCACTCGGTGATGGTACCGGCCGTCCACGTGTGTGGCTGGTCCTCGGGCGTGACGGCCCAAAAAGCAGTTGGTCCGGATCCAGTGCCGAGGATGTTGCAGTAACTGGTGCGTCCAGCGGTAAACGCCTCCAAGAGGTCCGCAAGTAGTGGTACTGCAGTAATAGGGAGTTGTAGGAGCGGTTTTTCGGCCGCGGTCCTACGCTGGTCTCCCTTTGCTTTTCGTACAAATAACAGTATGTTACCGCCCATTCGGTCGACCGCGATGTCGTCCATGTGGCAACGTACGCCGGTTTCCGCGCGGCAAAAATAGCAGTAGTTGGTGCAGACTGCGAGCATCGCGCGGAAAGTCTTGATTTGTTCGAGGTTGTCCGGCTGCCAGGTTAGCGCGCGGTAGTGTCGATGGGCGAAGAGGAGCATATGTTGTACGATGGGGGCTGGGAGCGGTAAGCGAATGTCGGGGGCGGTGATGGGCTGTTGCTGCATGGCGAGCCCCCGACGTGCGTCCGTTAGAAGGGGTCCCAACGCCACTGGCTCCTTCAGGTGGTCGCGAAAGAACTTGTTAATGGCTGAGAAGTAGGGTTGGAGGCTGTTGGCTGCGATGGTTCCGGATCGGGCGAGCCAAGTTGTAAATCGAAGCATGTCGGCCGCGGTCGCCTCGAGGGGGGTGATTCCTTCCTCGTTGCAGAAAACAGTAAAACGGCGCATACAGGTGCCATAGTTGTTGTAGGTGGTGGGGGCGAGGGAGCCGGTGAGTAGGTTGAGCACGAGGTCGCCCAAGTCGTCCGTTTCGACGAGTGTGCCGACATGGTTGCGCATCGAGGCGTGCCACGGTGCGTGGGCCGCAGGTTCGACGAGTCGGTATTTTACGGGTGCGGCTTGGTAGTCGTTGTCCGCGGATGTCCGGTCGTGCCGCGGTCTTGTCGAGGACGTCCGGTTGGTCGGTGTTGGGTGAAGTGTACCACGTGTTCGGTAGAGCCAAGCCGGGGCGGTACGTGGAAAGCCGTGACGCTCCAGCCGGGCGGTCCGACGCCCTCGTACGTTCCGCGCTTGCCCGGAAACAATAAATCTCGGGAGGGGGGTACATGATCTGTTCGTCGGAAAGTTCGCTTAGTAGTTGGTACCACTGTTTGGCGGGCCAGTAAGGCGCGATGACTGTTGCTTCGGCCCCGGATTGGCGTAACTTATGGACGAGGTCGGGGAGTAGCGTCCAAGGTGGGTTGCACCAGTTGGTCTCTGCTGTCCAGCGGTTGTCGGGTAGATGGAGGCAGTCCACGGCTTCGGAGGTGGGGTCTCGCCGGCGGGAGTTGTAGCGGGGAAGCTGCGTATTTCCCTGCGTGGCAAACCTGTCGATGGAGTGGGGGCCCCACAGGGAATTCAGGTAAGTGAAGATGCGGGGGTTGAGTTGCCAATCGTCCCTGTCGGTTTCGCGGCTCAGTCTGTCGGCCCAGACGTTGGCTGCGGAGCGAATATATCGCACGCGGATGCTGATGTTGTTGGTGTCGATGAGTTCCCACAGTTTGCGAAGTTCGTCCATCATAGCCGGGGACCTCGACGTTAGGTGACTAAGGACTGCCACCACTGCTTGGTTGTCTTCGTGCAGGAGGACTTTGCGGCCGCGAAAGAGGGGTAAGAACGAAAGGACGGCAAGTCGCACGGCCTTTAATTCCTTCCAGGTGATGTGCTGTTGCTGGTCTGTCGCTGACCAGAAACCTCGGGCTTCCAACTGTTCGTTTAATACAGCTCCCCAGCCGTAACCTGAGCTGTCGCAGTGCAGGTAGGCGGTCTCGATGGGGGAGAATATGGAGCGGCCGTTGTTGGCGGAGGGGACTTGAGTCCACCATTGGAGGTCTCGTCGCAACTGGTAGGTGAGTTGCACCCGGCCTCCCCATCCCGTGCGCGTAGCGAGGACGTCGTGTTGTTCGCGGAGGTAGAATCGGGCTGCTGGAATGGCGAGGTACAGGTACTGTACTTTTCCGGCGAGCACTGCGAGCTGCCGGGCAGGGAGCCACCGTGCGTCGCGCGTGGAGCGTTGTAGGAGGGTCCGGGCTAAGGTAGCGATGGCTTGTAGTTTCGAAACAGGGGCTCGGAACGTAGAGGTTGTGGTGTCGATTTGGAGGCCGAGGTGTTCGCAGATTTGCGTCGGCTCCTAGTGGCCTTTCTTGGGGTTGCGTCCTAGCCCGAGGCGGTCGAGTAGGCACGCGACGCGGTCGCGGAGTTGTAACGCTGCGTCTCTGCTGTCGGCAAAAAATAGGAAGTCGTCCATGTGTGGGAGTAATCGGACACCCCGCCATCGAGAGTTGCGCAGATAGCGTCGGGACGGTGTAGGCCGGGTGGGCTGCTGTTGCGTAGCTAGACGGGGGTTGTGTCCGGTGGGGTTGAGCAGTGGTTCGCGTAAGTGCCGGATAAAAACTTCGGTAAGCCGGCAAAAATAGTAATTGCTGCATTTCCAGCCCATCGGAAGCCCGGCGAGTCTGTATAGTGTTCCGCGATAATTTACCGTGAAGAAGTCTCTGTCCTCCTCCCGTATGCCCAGTGTGTAGTAGCCGTCCGCGAGGTCGAAAGACACCATCCAGTCGCCGGCCCGCGTCACGTTCTTGAGGTGCTTGAGTGTCTCGAAAGTTAGCTTGTGGTCCTTGCAGTACTTGTTCAGGGGGCGTAAGTCGATAATTAGTCGCCATTTGTTTTCGCCAGGTTTTGGGACTAAAAACATTCTGGAAACCCATCTGTTGCGCTGGCCTGGCTCCCAGGCGCAAAACTGCAGGAAACGGGGAAGCTCGGAGTCCATCAAGTCGAGCTGCTGTTTTGTTGCGTTCAGCATGGAGGTGCCGCTGTTGAAAGGTGGGGGTCGCCGGCCGCCGATGAAAGGTATGCGAACCCCGTGACGAATCCAACCTAGAACTTGCTCGCTCGCGCCTAATCGCTTCCACTCGGACGCTCTGTTCCGCACGCGGTGTCGCATGAAGTTGGAACGGTCGTTGCAGGACGTGGCGCGGCGGGTCACACCGTCAGGCGTTCTTGTCCGGGTTCTTGGTCTTCGTGTCTTTGGGGTCGGCGTTGTCTCTCGGTGGTGGCTTGGGCTTGGGTTGGGGTCGGGGGTTCGGCGTCGGTGTAGGCCAGTCGGGGGGGGGGGGGGGGTCGGTCGGGAGTCTTGCGCGCGAAGGTAGCTCCCGCGGCGGCTTTGGCGCTAGCGAGTAGTGAACACTCGAGGGTTTTGTCGATGAACGCTCGGTGTAGGTTGTCGTACTCGGAGGAGGCAACGTCCGGTCGCGGCTTGAGGAACCGCTCGTAGGCGAGTTCTGCAAAAACGCGGTCCGAATCGCTCGTCTCCCCTCCGCCCTTGGTGTGTCGGATGTGGGATATCCGCACACGGGCGGCCTCCTCGAGCGCTCTGTGGGTGTGGTTGCTTTGACGCAGGGTGACGACCGCCGCCGCGAATTCCGGTGAGTCCTTGGGATAATTCTGAATGTCTTCAAGACCTGATAAGCTCGCCGTGTTAGCACAGGCGGCGTAGGCGGCGTGACATGCCGTGGCGCGGTATTCTTCGAGCGTGGCGTTGTGCCGGCGGGCGGAGAGGTGGCGGTAGGCGTTACATGTGAGCTTCCAGATTTGTGGGCCGTTGAGATGTCGGGGGGGGGGGGGTAGTTCGAGGCCGGGGGCAATGTAGGGTCCCCATAGCTCTGTGTCGATGTGGTAGTCCTCATTTGGCAGGGCTGCTCGGGGTACCGTCGTCGCTGGGGCTGGGGCCAGGGGTCGCACGGTGGGGTCGATCGAGGGTAGCTCGGTCGGCAGCTGGGCGCTACGGGCGTCGTGCTCCGCAATTCCACCCTTCGGCGTGTCGTTTACGCCGACGGGAGTGGCTAGCTGTGTGCTGACTTGCTTTGCTGCTGCTAGTTGAGTGATGATGGTCGAGCTAAGTGTAGCCGTTAGTTCGGTAAAGGCTTGCTGAAAACGGCCATTAAGTCGCTCCTTTGAAGCGGCAGCGTTAGCGAGTAAGCGTTGCTCCTGTTCTTTGAATTCCAATGATGTAACAAATTCCGGCGCGTCGCGAATTTCGTCGTCGACTTGTCTGTTTGTAGCCATCGTATATTCGAGCAGGGTAAAGAGTCTCGGCCGTGGTAGACGCGGTCGAGGGTAAGCTGTCACCTTGCGCAGCTACGAGAGCTACGATGCCTGTTGCGCGAGCCGAATGGGCGAGCGCAAAGGCAGAAGGTGGTTGCTACCAGCTAGAGGAGCTGCTTTATATGTAAAGCAGGTGGGCGTCCGCCGCGGACAATTTACTGCGCTTGTGACGCTTTGTCTCCGCGCGTTGCCTTAGGCGGACTCAACATGGTACGTCTACTAACCGTTAAACCCCAATATTCTACCAATATAAGAATAACAAGGGGCTGTTTTGTTTCATTCACTGAAATTTTCGTGATGTTATTCTCAAAAACCAGCTGACGGAAGTGTGGCCTTCAAGATAGGTCATCAAGGAGCTGTGCTTGCCATCCTTAAGCCCGTGCTGAACAGGCTTGATGCAAATGGATTCGTGCTGGAAGGTTGGGGCTTCAAAAGCATCCATAACGGCGTGAAGATCATGTTGTACGAGGGGCATGATAAGTATGACCAATTCGTTACACAACTTCAAGCGATCAAGCAGGAGCTGAGAGAATTATGTGATGGCCCGGGCATGGAGCTGCATGGTACGATCTACGCCTTCAAGCTTGTCTTGGGTGGTGACATGGCGTTCCAAGGTGGGGCCTTTGGGCATGCTAGGGCAGCATCTACCTTCTTTTGCTTCATTTGCGACATGGCCCGTCAGAACAAGCATCTTACCCCAGCCGACTACTAGCGCAAGGGCATGACACCGCCCATGGAGAAGACAACTGTCTTTGCAACTATGTTGGCCCACGCATTTGGAGAGGAATATGGGTTGATCGAGCCGTACTTGTGCCCTGGGTGTGGCCTCCGCGTCAAGTCACATGGAGACTTGCCCCCGTCCGACAATCAGCAAGGGCGACAAGACTACCAGTTCAGCCACTTCGGACAACGGCACTTGTGCCCCCCCGCCATGATGATGATAGATCCGGTGGACATGATTGGGGACACTTTGCACGCCGGAGTCCAGATTTGCCCACACGTGCTGTGGCACACCGTCTACAAGAGGTGCAACAACGTGGCAACAGCTCAAGCGGCTGTGAAAGCATTGGATGTCATCGGATTGCTGGGGAGAGAGATCAAGGTGCAGTCTGGCAAAGGCAAGAACCCCACCAAAGCGGACCTTCCAGCCCTTAACGGTCCTGAGGTGAGCAAGGTGGTGGAGGGCCGTGGTGTTCTGCTAGACGCCGTATTGTCACCCTCCGACCCTGGTGATGCAAAAGCCTACAAGGTATGGGAAGCGTATGACTGCATGAGTGCGGCATGGAGTGCAGACCCTGGGGAGGATACAACGGATAGACAAACAGCAACACAAGCATTACGCGCAGCCGCGGAAGGACTTTTTCAGCTTTTTTGGATATTGTTGCAGCAGCGGATGTGACTCCGTACATGCACTTCGTTGTGTGGCACTTCCCGACATGGATGGAGGCGCATGGCTGCATTGATCGCTACAGCGCACAATGCATGGAGCATGCAAACAGGGAGGTGAAGCAAGGCTACCGTCAGGGCAGTAACCATCAAGGGCATCGCGTCACATGCACGGGAAAGCTCACGCTCAGCAGGACTGGGCAAGTTCTCAAGCATAGCACTTTGATGGCGCATCACCGAGACATGCATGGACCCGCCCACCGTGCCCAACCACACATGCCCAAGCGGAAGGCATATGCAGTCAAGTTGGAACTAGAGGAGAAGGCAGCAAAGCGCATCTACAAAAGTGAAAGTGTGTAACATCTTTACATAGACGATTTTTTTTAATTCACTACCTATCTCTATATGTTTTATATGCCAACCCCCGCCGTGGTCGCTGCCGTGTGCTCACACATTCATCATCTGGCCGTGCAGTCTCCCTCTCAGCAATTAGGCGTTGCTTCGCCTTGCAACGTCTATATTATGGCATCAAATGCGGACCGCACCTCAAATCCTCAGTGTCGACAGTGAACCCTGAGGTGTAGCTACTGGCTCGTCCATCTCTGCCATCCATGAAATCAGAGGTGTTGATGCTCCTCTCTGTGCCCTCCTCCATAGCTCCCGCCGCCCCTGCTCCTCCCGCGGCTCCTCTGTCTTCTGAGCAAGACGCCTCATATGCACATGTGCATCCCCTCCCTCAGGACCTTCCCACTTCGCCCGTGACCTTCCAACGTACATGTAAGGGGGTGGTGGGTTTGGTGCGGTGCAGTCCCAGCTCTATATCGATCGCAGCCCGTCCAACTCCCCCGGAGCCCCCAACAGGTGTTGGAAGTTGCTCCCACATAAATCCTGTAGCTTGCTCATTAAATACGCTTTAGGGTCGGTATAGTGAGGCAATATGGGCCATGCCGACCTGGAATCCATTGTGAAGGGGTAGCCTTCAGGGAGATGCACTTCACTCCCAACCGTGGCCGACACGATGGCCGTGTGGACGCGCAGCGTGCCGAGTATGCTACGCAGCTTGCTTCCTCTCTTCCAAGGAGTCTCAGTCACCTCCACGATAAACGGAGGGAGAAGAGTGACGATGTCACCGTTGTCCGTCAACCGAACCCAAATGAAGCTTGCCCGCCTCTTATGCTGCTCCATACGCGCACGCGCCCGCATCGCGAGAGTTCGGCTTTTGCTTTTCACAACCCTCGGCGGATCACCATGCTTTTTGTGACAACAGACAAGTGAAGCAATACCTTCCATTCGGGTGGTGACATGCTTCACTCGACGCTTGCTTGGGCTGGATTTGACGTCCATTCTCCTCCATAGGCCTGGCTCGGCGTTGCAAAAGGCCGCCACAAGGTTAATGGGGACGTTCTTGAAGGTTATTGTCGCGGCTGTGCGTCCACCTTGTAGAAATTGCGAGTTGCAACGCTCGTAAAGAGTTTCAGTTACAGCCGACACCGACACGTCCCTGTCCACAGTAGCCACTCCTTTTATGTCCGTTGACCTGCCACATTGGCGACAATAATCTCCGGCGGTAGGCTGGTTGGAGGCGGTGGTTATAACACATTGTACGCAGTTTACGCGACGTGCCATTTTCCCACCACGCACAGCCGCGTCGGCACTTTTTCGCAATCTGCACCTGTCAAACCGAGCGCAAAGAACGAATGATTGGAAAGGATAGACAAAAATCCGCTTTGGAAGAGACCTAGGATACATTTTTTCCTACCATTGTGGCTTGTCGGTCAGTCAAAAGGGCAGGTGAGTGCTCTCCGATTTATGTTGGGGCGGCGGGGGTGGTTAGCGAGATGGCGGTGAGACGGTAGCATGCTTACCGCACCCGCGCAGCATGAGCAACGAGCGTGTAGCCGCCTGAGCACCAATTGACCGCCCACCACCGGCAACAAGTGCGTTTATAACAGAGTTGGAGGTGTGTTGGTTTTGGAGGACAAGGCCCGAGTCCGCGCTACACAATCGGGGCTGGAGTGGTTGTAGGGTTAGTGGGTTCGTACGGTGGTTTGGTGCCACGTCGAAAACGTCGCTAGTAGTTGTATTCCGGACAAAATTAGCGCGCACGCTTTTCCAGTACTTAAGAACGCCGTGATCGCCGGGTGCGTGACCGTTGGACTAGTTGAGATCGACAGTTGTGTGGCCGCTAGTGTGGGTCACCGCTGTGTGGGTGACCGCTTCCGTCATGCTGCGACTGATGTGAGGCCGCTGCTGTGGGTCACCGCCGTATGGGTGACCGCGTATGTGTTAGAGGCGGCGGCGTCGGCGAAGAGCCGGCCATGGTGGTGGTACGTAGTCGACGTATGGGTAGCCGCTGCTGTCGAGGTCACCACCTTGTGTGTGTGTGACTGATGTGTGTGGGATTATATAGAGACGTTTAATGGCCGTTGCTGTTGAGGTTGTTGTCCCCGCTTCCCCGGTTGCCGGCGGCGGCGATGGCGACTATGAGCCGGCAAGGGTGACTGTAGTACTTAGTGCATAAGGCACCGCTCGCGCTCTCGACACTTGACGTGTGCGTAGCGGAGGCGTATGAGTTGGCGATAGGCTAGGAGGGCCCGTAACCTAATATCGGAACATGCATCGCGAGGGGGCTGCGGCCCCCTCCTCGACCGTGCTCCGATAACAACGCGGTTCGTCCCGTCCGGGGAATCACATTATGCATTGGAAACCTCGCTTGGCGCGTCGTATGGCTAGTTAGGTCAACAGTGCGTACATGTACGTACCGGGAGGTATTGGTAGTACAGTACGCATCATAGCCCTCGTTAATCTGCAGTAGCGACGTACCCACGTTGTATGTCCTTCCGAAGGAAAAGCACGAATTAGAATTAGTAACGAGTACATGTACAATGTCACGCACTGTATTGTTGCAGGACTATACTCGTCACAACCGACTACACATCCGGTCACTCCTCTCCCGACATGGAGTCGCCTTATACATCCCCCGCGGCTTTCAACGCTCATGTCGTGATAGTACGGCTGTGACTCAGCACAATAAGATGATAAGCCAATCAACAATAGAGAGGATGAGGTTGCTGACGGTGGCAAGTTGCTGAGCGTTAGATATCATCTAAAGGCTCATAATATACGATGGCGTGTGCTCACCACAAGGTGAGTGCGTGTCCTGTGATAGGCAAGTGCTAGGCACTTGCTGAGGGTGAGATGACATGCAGTGTCACTCACCGAGTGTAATAATTCCTTCTCGCCCCCTTAACTTTGATAGGTTATGGGCCCTGAAGTTGCTAGTCGCGCTGTCGGCGTGGGCTCGGTCCTCATCATCGTGAAGGTTGTCGATGGAGAGGAGATCCCTGCCATGCTAAAGAATGTGCTCCACGTTTCTGAGCTATCCCGTCGCGCGTCGTGGTCTTACCATCGGCTTTTCTATGACGAGTACCGTCCTACAACAGTACATTGCAGTACATGGTACATGTGCTCGTTACTAATTCCAATTCGTGCTTTTCCATCGGATGGACGTACAACGTGGGTACGTCGCAACTGCAATATTCACAAGGGTTCTTATGCATATTGTACGACCAGTACCTCCCGGTACGCACACGTACGCACAGTTAATCTAACTAGCCATATGACGCGCCTAAGCGAGGTTTCCGATGCAGAATGAGCCGCGTCGTCATTCTCCATGCTAGTCGAGCCGCGTCGCTAGACTGTTGACGACGGTTGGAAAGCCCTAACGCCTGACACGTAAGCGAGTGTGAGCATGCGTAAGCTATCTTGGCGGAAAGCTATTTAAGCCTAGTGCAGTAGAGAGAGGTGACAAAACCATTTAACAATTCCTTTGTTCACTTACAAATATATAATGCCAAAGTACAAGCAATAAGACATCTCCTCATCTTCTCCATGTGCATCATCACATTGTCTTCAAGCAGCGACATAACAGAACAGAATAGAACAGATTTGTGCTAGCGATTAGTTGAGAAGGCTAATCGCCACACTGGTGTCGGAGCTCTCTAGTCAACACACTTTTTCGCTATCGTTTGATTCGCTCGACGTTGCTTGAGTGACTCGGAATGACTTCTATTGGACCTGGACGTTACGTGGTGGTCGTACTTCATGTTGGAGGGACTAAACTTTCCGACGTTAAGCTTGTGTTACAACGTGAGCTTCGTACCGGTAAAACTTGGTTCCCGGCTGGCTCAGTGACAGCTAACGAAGACCATGTCGATGCTGCCGTTCGTGAGTTGGATGGGGAGACTAGCCTCATCTTGACTCCGGATGATTTGACGTTGTTGAGTGACGCACATGTTCGTGTCGCGTTACCTGTCGGACAACGGCTCGTTTACGTTTACTCGGCTTCAATTCATGTTCCATACGTTACGACCCACTTGCGTACACATGTTTTGCTCGAGCAAGATGTGACAGCCCAGTCCACTATTAATCCGGATGGTTCTTACGTCGTACCTGAAACACTCGATATCGGTGGTCTCAATCTTACGCCCGCCAAGACGGGGTTACTTCATGTCATGAAGCATAAGAGTGAGTTACTTCACTTCGGTTACGTGACTCAATGGGAAATTGGAAATTGTTTACAACATGTGCCGGCAAACTGGACCGATTGCTGTCTCTCGGGCCACTCTACTTCGCCATTCAGGACTTATTAGCAAGTTGGGCCCGGGTCTCTCCGACCAGTTACACCTATCGACACACCTACCTTCATTGTGTGTCGACGTTCCTCGGGAGTTAAAAAACTGTAAGCAATCGCAGCAATTGCCACAGCCCCCCCGCCTAAGCAGTAACAGCGTAATAATTTTATAATCAAGAAAAACAGATCTAAAAATAAATCCACTTGCCGAGAAATGCAAAACTAAACTGCTGCTCGACCTTCACGATCCACGGCCCGCTCTTACCGAACCGGGGTGCCGACCGGCCTAGGCCGGTCGGCGGTCGGGAGGGACGACGGTCCAGCCTAATCTAGCTCCCGCGTGACTTCGGTCTTGCCGAAGATAGGAGGGGAAAGGCTGGCAAAAAACTCCTTCTCGCGCGGTCTCTCGTCGATCCCGCCGCCGCATCCCGTAAGCCCCGCCCCAAGGTCGTGTCGCGTCCACCGACGCGACGGTCCTCCTTGTCGAGGTCCCCCGTCACCTCGAGGACATGTGGGGGGGGCCGAGACACACAGACATAGAAAAAACTAGCGCTCCTGCCTCCGCGCCTGGATTTTCCCCTCTCATTTCCTCGGCTTTTTGCTGTATGGTACCTGGGTACCTGTCAGATAGTCCGGCATGTGTTCGTACCCTCCCCCCTCTGATCGCGCGTCCACCGAGCAGCCTTTGCTTGAGCGGGGGCCTCCGCGCTCACCCGGGCCCACGCTCAAGGGATCGGATGATCGTTTAGGTCTGTCGGGGCAATGGGTGTCGAAGAAAGGGGGGGGGGGGGGGGGGGGGCAGGTCACCGTAGTCGGATCCGGCGGGTCTCGGGCGCCCGGAAATTAAGCAAAACCCTCCGTGCAGGGTTTTCCGGCCGCGCCGACCCAAAGAGTCGTCGCCGCCAGATCGCGTCGCTCCTGCCGTCGCGACCGTCCTCCTTGCCGCCCATGCTTACTCCTCCCCCCGGGAAATGTAGCCTGACGACGAGGCGGCTCGCTAGTGAGCGCCCTGCCTAGGTGCTGCTTCCCAACTAGCTCGACGCCGGGTACGGGCATTAGTTTAGTTTCCGAAAAAAGCCCTCCGTACAAGGCTTTCCGGCGGCGGCTAATCCTGAGGATTTCCGCCGCCGCAGTTAGTCGCTCTTCCGCCTGCGACCGGCCACCGGCATGTGCACTGTCTTGCCTCACCCCCCGGGAAGGTTCGACTGACACATGGCTGGTCGACGGCTAGCGAGCGCCCTTTCCTAGCGTTGCTTCCCGGCTGGCCACCCCCAGCTCCAACACCCGCCTCCCACCGCTGATCCGGCCGTACCCTCCTCGCCGTCAAACGCTCATGTTGTACATGCCCCACCCCCTCGAGGTAGGATTGTATTCAATAGTATCTAACCGCGAAAAAACATATCGGACGGGCCGAGCGGGAGATCTTGGTGCCTGTATTGCACAGAAATTATTTTTTCAAAAGCCCTCTGTACATGGCTTACCCGACAGCTGCTGATCCCACGGATCGAGCTGTCGGCCCACTTAGCCCCCTACCGTGCCACGCCTTGCATGGCTACGGGGTTTCCAGCGCCCACCACGGGGAGGTGAGGGGATGCCGACGGGCCTACGAGCGCACCCCCCTCCGGGGCCGCCGCCGCTGCGCCGCCGGCGGGCGCCTCAATGGGAAACTTTTCGTCGTGCATTCTATACGTCCCAAGCACTCTTCCATGACGACAAAAATATCCCGAGGCAGTTTTCATGTACCCCCGGTTTTCGTCGGTCGACTTTGGTCATGTCTGGCTTCTTATTCGTGGTTACATTAATCAGTCGTGTGGGGAGACACCGACTGGTTTACGAGTGGGCACGTCTATACCTACAACCAATTTGGTTGGCTTACCTGTAACCCTTACCGAGACTCAGCGCAAAGCAGCTGTTAACTCGCCGTTTCAGTTTGGTGCAGACGCCCGTGACCTGGAGGATCGGCTCGAGGCGCAACATGAGCGCTTTCTCTTGCTCGGAATTACGGTTGATTCTTACGACTCAGTTATTTGGGTTACTTCACAGTTTTATGAACACCTGAATGGTTGGTGGCTGGACCGGAAAGTGCAAGCAGCCATTCCGTCTACGTTTGACCTGCTTGTCGCAGAGCTGCGGAAGACAACTTTTTCTCCCTAACATCCAAGATGACGCGATTAACGCTCTGCTCAACCTTACGCAAGGAAGCATGAGTTACGCTCTCTACACCCTACGGTTCAACGACTTTTTACGTCGATCTCGTCAGAAACTTACGGCTTACGTTCAGTGTGTTCGCTTCATCAATGGTATGGCTAACTTCGAGTTAAAGACTCAAGCTAAGTCACATCGCTCTAAGAGAGGTTATAACGTACATCTAGTGGAGCTACAAAACTTCCTGAATGACGTCGTAACGGATTCACCACAACTCGGCGGAATAAGCTCTACAGTTGGGCCACCTACATCGCCTGGAGGAGAACAACCAATAGGAAGCGCAACTTTGAAGACCCGTTGGTAGGAGCCTCTAAGATGTGGAAGCGCAATGGTGGTGGCCGTGGTCGTGGCCGTGGACGAGGCGGCAATCAGGGTGGTGGTCATGGCCGACCTTATGCAAACCCTGGCCGAATTGATTTCAGCGCTGTCGCAAATGCATTGACTCCTGAGGAGCGCAAGAAACACATTGAGGAGGGACTATGTTTCAAGTGCCACAAGAAGGGACACCGACTATTTCAGTGCCCCGAACTGAAGGGCAAAGCGGTAGATGGAGTACCGCCGTCTAAGAAGCAATGATGGTGGCAAGGGTGTTCTACTAACGAACAGGAGCAGCCGGCTACATATAATGCTCGTCTTGAAACATTGTTAGCGACAGAGGTCGTCGACACACGCTCGACATCTCCATCGACTACAGTCGCGACACCTGTAACTTTAGTAGGAGGTCGTCGTCGTCAGACAAAGCAGGGACATAGTCGTAAACATGCAACCAAACGTTCGATTGATTGGAAGGTGGTTGACTCTGTTTTCGAACCGCTGCACGCACGATTTGATTTTACTCTGGAGGGCTGTGCTGATGATGAGGGTTTAAACTCGCACGGTGACTTACCTCACTGTTCGCCGAGTGACTCGATTCTTGAGAGGGACTTGTCAAGAGAACGGGTGTTCATCAATCCACCCTGGGAGTTGGCTGAATAGATTGGACAGCATTTTGAGAGATGTCGGCGAACAGCTCCAACATCTACGATGGCTAATTTTGTTCTACCGAAGTGGGCAAAGTTCAACCAGCTCACTAAACACTTGAAACTCTACCAGGAATTCCCAGCTCGAACACATATGTTTACTTGTCAATCACTAGAGAACCCAGCTCAAAAGGAAGTGGCTGCTCCAGCTCCTTGGCATGTACACCTGTGGTTAGTCGACGCCGATTGTGATTTTTACGATCTGGCTTCGCCTACAGACCCTCACCAACCCAATTCGGTACCTGTACCTCCTGTCGACGCGGAAGAGTGCAGCGCTACGCTGCAACAATTTCCTCCGCCAGCTACAACTCTACCGACAGACCTCGCGGAAGCTCGACCGTTAATTCGCACCGAGCTGACCGTGAAAACTCATGATGGTGGACACCACATTATTGACTTGGTGGATTGTGTAGCGACTCTTGACTTCGTTTCTGAGGACTTCGTACGACGCTTTGCTTTACAGACTCGAAAGTCTTTGACCAAGACACCTGTTCGACTCGCCAACGGACAGCGTGTGACTTCGTCGACAGTTTGTGATGCTACTTTTGAGCTGGCTCGCCACGAGTTTCAACGGACTTTTACGTCTTACGTGATTTACGTGCTGCTGATTTAATCCTAGGTTTACTATGGCTTGATGACGAACATGCCTCTTTACAATTTGGTTCAACAAGGGTTTTTACTCTAATGGACGGCACAATAGTGGAGACTCATCTCGAGGAACGACGTTCTGAATGTCTCATGATGTCCTCTACCAAAGTTCAGAAACTCATGCGCAAGACGCGCCGAAGCAGGGGACGTAATGCTGAATTTTACGTAATTGAACTTACGCCAGCCGCCGACCAACCAACTGACTTTCACACTAGCGAGGAGCCAACATCAGATCAACGTGACAACTTCCGGTCGTTACTCTACGATGACTTCCCGGAGTTACTGCAACATGTCGACTCTCCACATGTAAGTCGACAGTGGGATCATTCCATTGACACAACTGGCCCGATGAAACGTCAGCGGTTGTCACCTGCAGAGCGCGCTGAGCTGAATCGACAGCTGAAAGACGCAGTGGATGTTAGTCTAATCCGTCCCACCTACAGGGAGTTCGGCTCGCCAATTCTTTTTGTGCGCAAGGCTGATAGCTCGCTTCGTCTGTGCATTGACTACCGTGGCCTTAGCGACGTTACGCGTAAAGATGCTTACCCACTTCCGCGTGTGGACGACACCCTTGATGAACTTAAGGACGCGAAGTATCTACACACACCTCGACCTCGCCTCCGGCTTTTGGCAAGATCGAGTGCGTGATCAGGACATTCATAAGACGGCGTTTCAGACCCATGCTGGCTTAATGGAATGGGTCGCCATGCCGTTCGGGATGTGCAATGCACCGGTTACGTTCCAGAGGATGATGAATGTCATGCTTCGCGACTTTTTACATAAGTTCGTTACTGTCTACCTCAACGACGTCTGTATCTACAGTCGCACTCTGGAGGAACACATAAAGCACCTGCGTCTTGTGCTACAGCGATTTAAGGAGGAGGGCTTGAACTTACGCCTTAAGAAATGTTTTTTTGCCCTACAAGAGATGGAATATCTGGGCTATACTGTATCGGCAGGTAAAATTTCGGTTTTTACAAAGAAAGTCGAGGCCATTGCAGACTGGCCAATGCCCACGACGCAGGAGGTTCGCAGTTTCGTACAGTCTTGCAACTTCTATGCCAGATTTATTCATCATTTCAGCGACCTTACGGCACCATTGACGGACTTACTGCGGAAGTCCCATCCACAGAAGGTTACGCAGACGCCTGCCTGTTTGGAAGCCCTCGAGACTCTCAAGTTACGGCTCATTTCCGCGCCATGCCTGATCCTTCCAGAGGTCAGCTCGGACGCGACGTTCATCGTGGCTACAGATGCTTCAACAATGGGGATTACAACAGTCTTGTTGCAAGACCAAGGAGGAGGCCTTCAACCAGTCTCTTATTGGGCGCGTAAGCTGAATCCTGCTCAGCGTGGTAGCACTTACTCTGCGTACGACTTAGAAGCTTTGGCCGTATGCGAAGCTTTCGAGCATTGGAGGTGCTATCTTGAAGGGTACTCTAAGTTCTTTGTCGTAACAGACCACGACACACTGCGACACTTGCTTAGGCAACCGAACAACATGCTGAACAAGCGGCAAGCAAGATACCTGCGGGATTTGCAACCGTTTGTGGGGTGGATGACACTTGCATATCGTAAGGGAGCTCTGAAAGAAGCTGACCCGTTAAGCCGGCGTCCAAACTTCGTACCTCATGCCACAGTTCCATTATTTTGGGATGGCGAGGTTCCGTCAGATCGAGAATTACGACGGAAGTCCCAGCTGCTGTTTGAAGACGCACAGTTAAACTTACAGACAGTTAACGCGTTGCAGCTGAGCCCTGAGTTCGCTGATCTCATTCGCGAGGGGTACTCCCAAGACTCGTTTTATTGGGACGAGGGTGAGTGGACAAGACAGCCGGATAGAAGCCATAGATGGATATTTTTGGCGCCTCGATCGCCTATGTATACCACAGAACTCTAATCTCCGACTGAGACTGATCACAGAGCTGCACGAAAGTTCGTCAGCTGGTCACATAGGAGTTGCTAGTACTCTTGCTAAAGCGCTTAACATATTCAGGTGGAAACGACTTCGCCAAGATGTGAAAGATTTTTGTGAGCGCTGCGTCATATGTCGACGGGCAAAGATTCGACAGCAGATGGCTGCGACTCTTTACCCATTGCATGTTCCACCTAGACCGAGGCACACAGTTGGTCTTGACTACTTGACACACTTGCCTGAGAACAATGACTTTAACAATGTGCTGATTGTGGTAGACCATCGAACTCGAATGGCCCATTTTCTGCCGTGTACAAATATTGTTACTACCGAAGAAACTGCAACTTTGTTTTTACACGGAGTCTACCGATTACATGGACTGCCCCGTGTGCTGGTCAGTGACCGCGACCCGAAATTCGTCAGTGGCTTATGGCAGACACTTTGGCGACGCCTTGGAACGCGCTTGAACATGTCTTCCAGTCGACACCATGAGACAGATGCACTGACATAGCGAGTGAACAGCATATTCCAGCAGCTTCTTCGTTGCTTATGTTGCTATGACGGCTCTTATTGGACGACACTACTACCACAAGTGGAATTTGCGTACAACGCCTCTCGTGCACTCGGAATTGAGCACACACCGTTCGAGGCTAATTTTGGATTCTATCCAGCGACAGTACGCTTACATAATGTGTTCCATGTCAACAACTTACGAGCATAATCTACCGCTCCACTACGACCAGTTGTCCCGGTGACTGTACCTCAAGGAAACGACGAGGAGTTTGATGTCTCGCACATCTCTGCTGTGTGCATTAAGTCGTTACTTGGACGACGAGGCAAGTATCTGCTCTTCATGACGCACTTTAGTGATGACGACATTCCACATGTCTGGCACCGGTTGAACGAGGTACACCGAACAACGGCGGCGTTACAAGATTTCTTGGAGACGCCCCAATGGCACAAGTTTGCCAAGACTCATGCGTACATCGACTTCATGCACGCTCACCCGGCGCGCAATCTTGAGTCCCAATAACTGCTTCCGTAAAGGAGCTTAGACCACGGAGGTATGCCTCACGGCGGCCTCAAAGATCTGTCAAGAGGGGGAGGGTACGAGTGTGACGAGTAGAGTCATGCAAAAATACATTGCAGGACATTGTACAGATACTCGTTACAAATTCCAATTCGTGCTTTTCCATCGGACGGACGTACAACGTGGGTACGTCGCTACTGCAATATTCACAAGGGTTCTTATACATACTGTACGACCAGTACCTCCCGGTACGTACACGTACGCACGGTTAATCTAACTAGCCAGATGACGGCGCCCGCCGGCGGCGCAGCGGCGGCGGCCCCGGAGAGGGGTGCGCTCGCAGGCCCGTCGGCACCTACCTCTACCTCCACGCGGTGGGCGCTGGTAACCCCATAGCCGTGCCATGCTTGGCACGGTAGGGGGCTGAACGAGGTACCGACAGCTGCGATCCGCAGGATCAACAGCTGTCGGGAAGCCCTGTACGGAGGGTTTTGGAAAAGCATAATATCCGTACACCGGCACATGGATCTCCCGCTCGGCCAGTCCGATATGTCTTTTCCGCGACTAAATACTCGCAGATACTCTCCCGACGATGGGGCGGGGGCGGCCTTTGCGAAATATTTTTTGGCGAAGAAGGGTACGGATGGATCAGCGGAGGGACGAGGGTGTTGGAGCTGGCGGCGGACAGCTGAGAAGCAACGCTAAGGCACGGCGCTCGCTAGCAGTCGCCAGCCCTGCGAGAGCCTTAGGTCTCCCCTAGGGGCGAGGCCTGATGCTACGCATGACGGAGGTGGGTCGCAGCCGGAGGAGCGGCACGGTCTGGCGGCGGCGGTCATTAGGATCGCCCGCCGCCGGAAAAGCCCGGTACGGGCGTTTTTGAAAAAAATCCCGTACCCACCATATTTTGAGGACCGGCGACTCGATCCATGTGTTCTTCCAACCCCTTCCCTAGTCGGTACCCGGTTATCGATAGGCTGCCTCAAGCAGTGTGCCTCGGGTTATCGTAACGGCACACTGATCGTAAAGGCAGCCCCCTAACAACGTAAACCACCAGGGGAGGGTACGGACGGCCACATCGCGATCATATAGGTGTTGGAAACAGACGGGAAAAGGACAGGGGACATGAGAAAATCTGGCTCGGGGGCGTGAGAGCCAGCCGGACACCGTCTGCATGTTGAACGTGGTATGCACGGTTCGATAAGGAAGATACTGTAACGTGATGGTTACAGGTACGCTACACGACCAGCCTTGGGTGGCGGCTGGTGTCGAGACAAGAGTGTGTGTCAGCTGTCGCTGTCAGCTGTCTGTACGCTAGTTTGTGATATCGCGCTCAGACACTCTAGGTGATGTCCTGTACATAAGGACTTCTATCAGAGCATACATTAGCTCTCTGTAACTAATCTGCATTAGGAATTACTTACAACACTCCCCCTCAAGATAGCTAAGGTGTGTCTTGTGACCAGATGGAAGTGATTACAGAATTCCTTCTACAAAGTGTGTCGCTGCATGGGTCCAGATGTCCCCAGAATGGCGCTCCTGTGTTTCACGAGTGCAGGTCCAGGTAGTGGCTTGGTCAGCATGTCAGCGACCATGTCACCGGTGGGTAGGTACCGTAGTTTGACGGTCCCCAGCTGTACGTGGTCCTTCACGAAATGATACTTCAGGTCGATGTGCTTGGTCTTCTCGCTCACCAGTGCATTCTGCGAATAGGCGATGCAGCTCTGGTTGTCTTCCCAGATTGTGGTCGTCCCGCTGACAGGTCGACTGAAGATCTCCGACAACATCTGTCGAATATGGATGGCCTCCTTAGTCGCGTCCGCTGCTGAGTAGTACTCAGCCTCGCATGTTGACTGTGCGACGCAGGACTGCTTTCTAGACTTGTAGCTGACTGCACCTCTGCCCAGTGTAAAAACAAATCCCGATCGTGACCGGCGTGTCACACTGTCATTGCCCCAGTCTGCATCAGCGAAGCCTGTAAGTTGGAGAGTGTTGTCCTCACCCCCCCCCAACGTCAGGCTCATGGCTGGAGACCCTTTAAGATAGCGCAACACTTTCTTAAGGGCCTGCATGTGGGCCACTGTAGGGTTCGCTTGCGCAGAGCCCAGAATGCTGAGCGCGGTCGAAATGTCCGGGCGAGTGCATACAGCGGCATATTGCAAACTGCCGAGCAGACTCGGGTAAACGTCCCGGTCCGCGCCTGTGAGGGGTACAGCCGTCTGCTTGGAGAGCGCAGCCAAAAAACCGGGGTCCATCGGGAGACACGAGGGTTTGCAGTCCACCATGTCATGTTTTTCAAGCAGCTCGCGCACGTATTTGCCTTGATCGAGGCTGATGGTGCGCGCCGCTCTGTCCCTGGTGATGTGCATGCCGATGATGTCGGACAGGTCACCCTGATCCTTGATGTCAAATCGGGATCGCACCAGCGCGGTGAAGGCCACCCGCCAGGCGGTGTTGTTGCACGCCACAGGAATGTCATCCACGTAGAGGGCAATCATGGCGAAGACGCCGTCGGCCTCAAAGATGTAGATGCATGGGTCAGAGATCAGCTGGCGCCAGCCTTGAGAGACTAGCCAGTCGCGAAGCAGCTCGTTAAACTCCCTGGGGGACTGCTTCAAGCCGTATAGGCACCGGCGGAGGTGACAGACATTGGTGGTACCGTCATCGAACCCCAGGGGCTGTCTGATGTAGACATCCTCCTTGATGGGTGCGTACAGAAACGCCGTGTCGATGTCGAGACCGCCCAGGTCGAGGTCACGAGCAGCGGCAATACTGAAGAAGACGCGGAGGCTAGCTAGTCGGATGACGGGTGAGAACGTCTCCGTGTAGTCAATCCCCTCGCGCTGGCTGCAGCCTTTTGCGACAAATCGTGCCTTGTATCGAGAAACAGCACCAGATGCGTCTGTTTTAGCCTTGTAGACCCACATGCTGTTGACCACGCGGCGTCCAGCGGGCAGGGGAACGAGATCCCACGTCTGGTTGGACGTCAGAGAGTTGAATTCCACCTGCATGGCTGTCTGCCATTCCGCGGACTGTGGACTAACCAAGGCATCCTTGTAAGATGTGGGTTCAACACAGACGCTTGCGGACACCATAGCGACATCACTCACAGGTCCTTCAGAGTACCTGTGACGTGGCTGAGCTGTCATCATGGAGAAGTCAGGGAGTGGAAAAATGTCGTCCATGTGGTCGGACAGGTCGTGCTCACACGAGTCAGTGACACACACGCGCGGCACAGCAGAGACATGGGCAACATACTCCCCATAGCGAGTAGGCGGTCCGCGAGGGCGAGCGGGTCTGTCGACCTCCTCCACACACCCTGTGTCATCTGTGTCCAGGGTCAGATCTGGGAGTGGGTGACTTTCAGGGGAAATGGGGAGAGCCTCTGTGTCTGCACACACATCAATCGACGAGGCGACAGGGTGGGATGTCCCAAACCCGGGCACAGTCTCTTCAAACTTGACGTGAACAGACGTGGTGATGCGCCTGGTCGCGGGGTTGTAGATACGATACCCTGGGGAGTTATGAGAGTACCCCACCAGCACACCTCGGAACGCTTTCAGGCCAAGTTTCCGTCTGAGGTTATCAGGTACCTTGGCAAATGCTGCACATCCGAACACGCGAAATACTGACGCGTCAGGGACTGCGCCTGTGAGAATGGTGACAGGGACCCCCCCAGACGGGCCAACAGCCCGACTGTAAGTACGGTTACGGAGGTGGACCACAGTGCTGATCGCGCATGACCACATGCTGTTAGGCACAGACATGGCGTGAAGCATTGAGGACGCGCAGTCACGCAGTGTGCGCCACGGGCGTTCTGCTTTCCCAAGCATGTGATGTGCATAGGGCGCCGAGAATTGAGTGCTGAAACCCAATCTCGCGCACATGAGCTGCGTGTTCGCGGCCTCGAAAACCGAGTCTGAGTCGAATTTCAGAAACGGTGCAAATGCATGGAGGTGTGAGTGATAACGGGCATGAGTATGCCGCGCGTCCAGGAGGATGGTCTCCAGTTTCGCGCACGTCTCATCCTTAGACTTCAGAAACCGCACCCACATGAAGTTAGTGTGGTGGTCGATGACCAGCAGGCAATACCGCAGGCCGTAGGGGGAGGGTACACTGACAGGACCCCACAGATCACACGACATGTGTTGAAGCGGGGCGGCTGGCTTCTGAGATGCTGTGCGATTTTTTGGCGCAGACGTGGCTTTGTTCAGATTGCAAGACTCACAGGCGAGATCTTTTACAGAACTAGGCATAACCGGTACAGACACCGTGTTATGAGAATGCTGAGCCTGCAGGCTCTGCATGTTCAGGTGCCCCATTCTACTGTGCCACAAAGCAGCGTCGCACTCAGCAGCAAGTGCGACAGAGTTCTGGCTACGACTGTCTACGGTGGGCGAGGACATCCCCGCACAGGCATGCGACCTCGGGAGGAGGTACAGTCCGTTCCCCGACGGGATTAGCATCCCCATTCCTGTGGTCACACGCACAGTGCCAGAGTCAGTGTCTGTAGGGAAAGAAAACGCACACCCTGAGTGTTGCTGCATCCAGCTGACACTCAGGAGACGACTGATACGTTGCGCTGATCGAGAGGACAAGTCAGGGGTGTACAGGGCATGAGCGAGCCGAAAGACTGTTCGACCGGAGGTCAGGCAAATGGGGATGCGGACTTTTCCACTGCCCTGGACCGTGACACCGACACCACCAACTGTGCTGCGGCGGGAGGATGGATGAAATTCCGAAAAATCCGACCGAAATGACGTCAAGTTAACGGAGCAGGCAGAGTCAACTACCCAGTACTCAGACAGGTCGGCAACACGAGATGCAGCAGACGTGAATGCAACTGAGGCAAAGGACGTACTGACCTCAGTGTCGTCATACTCGTCTTGCATGTCGTATTCCAGTGCGTCCTCAGCGGGAGCATGTCCCTCAGATGCTTCAGCAGCAGAAAGGTGGCTGAGGTGTGCAGTGGGGGGAGGCTGGTCCGCGTATCTCTCGGCAATCTGTTTGCGCTTGGCCAGTGTCCAGCGGAGGACATCAGCATCCGGCGCTTTGCAGGTCGACCAGACATGGTTTGGGTCTCCGCAGGCCCCGCACTTCATTGCGAACTTGGACTTCTTTTTGTCCGCGGTCCATCCCCCACCGCCACGGCCACCCTGCCGTTTGCGATCCGCAAGGAAGGCATTGACCGCAGGCCCGGAATCAGCAGTGTCCCCCTTGTTGGAGACATCTGCATCAAGATTTTGAGCCTGGTGGATAATGCTCCCCATCACTTTGTCGGCTGACAGGATGAAGTCGGTGTCAAAGGCATTAATCACACACTGTTTGGCTTGGCCATACTGCCCAACGTTCGACAGACCGCGAATCATGACCAGAGCGAGGACGTGGGGGTGAATGGCTGCAGAGCCATCTTTCAGCTGCAGGCACTCGTTCAGCTCATCGAAGCACTGCTTCACAGCGTGGACGTATGCCGAGACTGATTGACCAGAGGCCTGACGAACCATCATGCGGTCCAGGAGCGACAGCGTGCGTGAAATGGACTGCGCGTCCAGTCTCTCGCACAACACTTCCCATGCGGCTGTCCCGCAGTCGAGTCGTCCAGCGGGGACCCCCGCGATGGCCTGTGCAGCTGGCTTGTTCTGGCGGCAGCACTGAACGAGCATCGCGTGCGCGAACCGCTGAGCGACTGGATTCAGAGGCACGCCAGAGGAGGAAAGAGCAAGTTGAGGGATCAGTGCAGCCCCCTTAATCGAAAGGAACGACAGGAAGTCGCGCTTCCAGGTCTTGAATTCGCCCGTCCTCGGCATAAGCGGAGCGTCCATGCGAAAAGACCGGGAAAAAGAGTCACCGTCGAAGTTGGTGGCCCAGTCTGCTGTCATCGCAACGAACTCCGGGTCGATCGTGGGCCTGCGGCTGGCGCTGCTGTGGAGTGGGTGCTCGTGTACCGGAGTAGGCACGGGGGCGCTAGCAGGCCGGTACTGGTTGGGCACAGGTTGGAACGGCGCCGTGTCGATAGGCACCGGGTGATCGCGCAGTGCGTCCCGACGGAGAAGCTCCGACTGCGTCCGGTCCTGGTCGTCCATTCTGGCGTGGAGCAGCTGTAGCTGTTCCATCACCAGTCGAATGCTGTCGCCGGCTGAGTCGGGCAACGGAGTGTCGCACGTGCCGGAGTCGACACCCGAGTCGTCGGCCGACGCGGTAGGTGCCGGCTTTGATTTTGGCGCCATCGTAAAAGGGTCGAGTACCCAACCGGACAGTGGAAAAAATCCACTAGCGGTAACTGTGCCTAACGACGGTATACAAAGAGACGGCCTGATGCCCGCCGACCCGTCGGCCTGTTGCCCCGGGGTGTCTCAATGCACCTTTTTCGTATCCTCCACCCAGTGTGGGGCACAGTGACAGCCGAGGCAAGAACAGGCAGGTGTATATGTCCGCTGCTCTACGTTACGGCTGAAGCTGTCGTGCACCCTGTGTATGAGTATTCACCCTCACGATGCTCCCCCCTTCCCCACTCCAGCTTGGACCTGTATGCACCCTGTCCACACAAGCGAGTGCGCTTGTGTGGTTGGCTAGGTCGTCGTGGCGTAGAGTAGAGTAGTGGTAGCGGGGCTGTTCCGTAGAGTAGTGTTTGAGAAAGTGGAAATAAATATACAGAGTAAAGTAAAAAAATGGCTTTGCCTTCGGGCGAGTGTCCAAGTTGCACGCCGAAAGGCACTGTCGTCTCGCGTAACCTTCAGGTGGAGGGCTCCATAACCTGCTACTGCTACATAACCTCCATAACCTACATAACCTACATAACCTACATAACCTACATAACCTCCATACTGCTAGCCTAGGGCGGCCACGGGGGACCTTGGGCGGCTAGCGTCGGTGTTGACTTCAGAGCGAGTATCTGGGTTGCACGCTCTTCTCCTACTTGGGGCTGCCGTATTTCGGAGGTCTGACTATCCCGGGTAACGTTGTGGGGGGCCCATAACCTGTTGGAGTTTGGAAGTTATGGTTACAGGTACGCTACACGACCAGCCTTGGGTGGCGGCTGGTGTCGAGACAAGAGTGTGTGTCAGCTGTCGCTGTCAGCTGTCTGTACGCTAGTTTGTGATATCGCGCTCTCTGTAACTAATCTGCATTAGGAATTACTTACAACACTGCAGTCTAGTTATTTTCTCTTCTCAGCCCCCGAAGGAGGAGAGAAGACTCGGCTAGGTGGCGAGCTGCGTCGGGAGGAGCGGCTAATACCTCGGGCGGGGTTGAGCACGGATCGAGGCGGGACCGACGACGACCTATGCGAGGGGGGTTTTTCATCTGCCTTTTCCCCCAAGCTCCGGCACGACCGGAGTCGCACAGGAGCCGAGGGCAGGCAGGTTCGCCCCGACCAGCTCAAGCTGAACAGCCTTGCTGATCAGCGACCCCGCAGCGGCTGGAGCATGCCGCGTATCGTGGAGACTAGCGACATTTTTTTTCAATTCTATCCAAAAAAAGAAACGTATAGATCACAAAATCATAAATACCTGGATACGGGTATGTTTTAGACGGTATCGTCACTGCCATTGGAGAGGTTGGGATTAGTGGTTCACGGTCTACCTCACGCTTCTAAGTCCAGTTAGGCGTAGCAAAAGGGGGGGCCCAGAGACAGCAGCCGGTTTTTACTAGTATTGGAGTGTTTAATTTCAAATTTCAATTAGCCAGATGACGCGCCTAAGCGAGGTTTCCAATGCAGAATGAGCCGCGTCGTGATTCTCCATGCTAGTCGAGCCGCGTCTCTAGACATTTGACGACGGTTGAAAAGCCCTAACGCCTGACACGTAAGCCAGACAAGCAGGCGTAAGCTATCTGGGCAGAAACCTATTTAAGCTTAGTGCAGTAGAGGGAGGTGACAGAACCATTTAACAATTTCTTTGTTCACTTACGAACATATACTGCTAAAGTACAAGCAGTAAGACATCTCCTCATCTTCTCCATCTGCACCATCACACTGTCTTCAAGCAGGGACATAACAAAACAATATAGAACAGATTTGTGCTAGCAATTAGTTGAGAAGGCTAATCGCCACATGTCAGCCTCACCCAAGCTCGGCGACAAGGTGTTAGCTGATCCCGTGGACCACCTTCGTCTTCATGCCGGTCATGGTGGTGGCGTGGTGGTTCCGTTGGAGCGCGCGCATTTGTTGGTGTGGTTGCTGGCGCGGGTTGCTTCGTTGAATCCTACCCCTTCGGTCGCCAATGCACCATTAAAGAAACGGTTGTGACATTCCCGACTCGGTCACCTTGGCGAGTCGGAATTGGATGGGCTCTTGGCCACTCAGGTGGAGGGTGTGGCATTTTCTGCGCCGGAGAAGTTGGGCTTCTGTGAGACATGTGCTGTGTGTAAGTCGCACGTCCGCCGTATCTCGCGTGAGCCGGCTGACCGGAACGTTGGTGTCTTTGAGGTCCTCGGCTTAGACTTCTGCGGTCCCATGAGTGATCCATCCTTGGGAGGACGGCGGTACAGCTTGTGTGCGGTTGATTTCTGGAGCCGTTTCATGCTGCATGATGCGGTCCGCTCCAAGGATGAGGCTCCCGCTTCGTTCCGTCGCATGTTGACTACCATCCGTTCTCTTGGGCACACTGTTCGTCGTCTTCGGGTGGACAATGACACGGTGTTCTTAGGTGTTGCCTTCCGAAACCTCTTGGATGAGTTCAACATCGCCGTGGAGATCACTGCCCCTTACGCGCATTGGCAACATGGCCGGATTGAGCGGCAGTGGGGGACATTGGTCCCGATGGCGCAGTCAATGATCCGGCAAGCCGCGCTGCCTTAATCGTATTGGGCTCTAGCGATGGCCGCTGCGGTGCATGTCCGCAATCGTGTGCATAGTAGCGGAACCGGCGGTGTACCTTTCACCTTGGCGACCGGTAGACGGGCTGATTTGAGCTCCATGCGGGTCTTCGGCTGTCCGGCCTATGTCCACGTTGACAAGTCCCAACGCCGCAAACTTGACGATCGCGCGTGGAAGGGTGACTTTGTGGGCTACGCTTCCGAATCACCGGTGTGGTTGGTTTACAATCCTGCTACTCATCGGGTGGTGAGCAGCCGTAACGTGGTGTTCGATGAGGCTGCTGTCCTCTCCATGGGGGAGAGCAATGCGGAGGAACGCAATGATGATGAAGAGGACAACATCCCGCGCACAGTGTGTAGCGAAGAACGGGATACACCTTCGGGGGAGTCGCCGCTACGGGAGTCGCTGCAACGTTCCGGGTCGATGGAAGATGAACGGGACATGCATTCGACTCCACTTCCAAGGTATAATATTCGATCCACTTCCGCACCACAGCGGTGCGCACCCAGTCCAAGGTATAATCTCCGTTCTACGGGCGCTTCGGGAGATGAATGGACTGCGGGAAGTGTCGCAGCTATTAAGTCAGCTAGCAACCCGACTGTTCATGAGCCTGTGTCATACAAGCAAGCGCAGAGGAGTCTCCAATCGGGAGAGTGGGAGGCAGCTATCAAGAGTGAGTACGACTCACTTGTATCTCGGAAAACCTGGACATTGGTCCCTTGTCCTGCCGGTCGCAAACTCGTAGATTCCAAGTGGGTGTTCTGTTAATCCATGAACACACGGAATGGCATGAAGGGGGTTAGAACCGCCGCTTCCCGGAACGTAGTTGTACGCCTTATCCAAGTACCGCCAAAAGTCGGTACCCGATAGGAACATATTGTGCATGTGAACCCATCACATCGCATCGTGCACACACTGCGAACACCTATAGCGAACACCTATAGGTGGAGGGCCAAAACTCCCCCGGAGTCCAGCATACAGATGTGTCCATTATCCTATCCACCATAGGGATTTCACAACATGTTCAAGCTGAAGCGCGATGCCAATGGTCAGATTGCAAGGTACAAAGCAAGACTTGCGGCTCGCGGGTTTACTCAGGAGAAGGGTGTGGACTACCACGAGACCTTCGCTCCCACAGTGAGGATAATTTCTATTCGAACGTTGCTCGCGCTTGTTGCTTGTAATGATTGGGAGGTGGAACAGCTTGATGTGGTGACGGCATTCTTGCAGGCCGATATCGAGGAGGAAATATACATGAGGCAGCCGGAAGGATTCCGTCACACCGACATCAATGGAGAGGAGCGAGTGTGCTTGTTGAAGAAATCATTGTATGGCCTCAAGCAAGCTCCTAGGAACTGGAATAAGACAATCACAGCATGGCTAGAGGAGTATGGCTTCAGCCAATCCAAGGTGGATCCCGGCATTTACGTCTTCATCAAGGAGGGTGAGCTTTATGATCTGACGTTGTACGTGGACGACAACATCATCGTCGGACCAGCGGGTAGCTTCATCGTTGTGTTCAAGTCGGCTTTCGGCGAAAGGTTCAACGTGCAAGACCTCGGTCTCGTGTCTTGGCTGCTTGGCATGACAGTCGAGCGTGATCGTGGCAACCGCACCATCAGGATTGGACAACAACAATACGTCTTAGATATGTTGGAGCGCTTCAACATGATGGGCTGCAAGCCAGTGGGCTCACCTATGGTGGTCGATGCATTGAGCAATTGTGTGGAGACGTCGACATCAAAGTTGCCTCCCGGTCTAGTGACGTACCAAAGCTTGATCGGCAGCTTGTCGTACGCTTCCGTAAGCACACGGCCCGACATCACCATGGCTGTTAGCCAACTTAGTAGGTACATGTCCGACCCCTCTCAGTCACATTGGGAGCAAGCCAAGAGGGTGCTCCGCTACCTCAAGGGGACCGCAGAGTCGGTGTTGATGTACGGTGGCGCACCCTCATCAAACGTGGTAGGATGGTCAGATTCTGACTACGCGAGTGATATTGGCGAGCGCCGCTCTCGCACGGAGTATGTGTTCATGCTCAACGGTGCAGCGGTGAGTTGGAAAAGTCAGCGTCAACAAACTGTGGCGTTGTCGACAGCGGAGGCAGAGTATATGGCGCTGACTGCGCGCGGCCACTCAGGAGGCGATGTTTTGAAGCAACTACTCCACGAGTTTCACCAAGACTCCGGGTCTCCCATCACAATTCACGAGGACAATCAGAGTTGTATTGCGCGCAGCAAGAATAGCATGACGACCGGACGCAGCAAGCACATGGACGTGAGGTACCACTTCTGTCGGGAGAAGGTGGAGAGCAGAGACATCGAAGTGCAATATTGTGCGACGAAGAACATGCTTGCTGATGTGCTTACCAAGCCATTATTGAGTGCATGGCACGGCAAGTTGTGCAATGCCATCATGGGATTGCCTGCGCAGCAAGGGGGAGTGTTGCGAGACATCGTATTTTGTGGTAATCAAGTTGCTACACAGCAATATTGGTCAAATAGCATCGTGATAGTACGGCTGTGACTCAGCACAATAATGTGGCGGTTAGCCTCCTCAAGCTAAATGCTAGCACAAATCAGCTCTAATCTGTCTAGTTCTGTCGTTGCAAGATGGCAAAATGATGTTGTCGAGAGACGCTAGTGAACAATGTTGAGAAGATGTCTCACTTCTGTACTTAAGCAGTATATGTTGTGAGTGAACAATGGAATTGTTAAATGGTTCTGTCACCTCCCTCTACTGCACTGGGCTTAAATAGCTCTCTGCCCAGATAGCTTACGCCTCCTTGCTTCGCTTACGTGTTAGGCGTTAGGGCTGTCTAACCGTCGTCATCTGTCCTGAGACGCGGCCTGCCTAGCATCGAGATTCACGACGCGGCTCCTTCTGCATCGGAGAACTCGCTTCGGCGCGTCTTCTAACTAGTTAGATTAATTGTGCGTAGCTGTACGTACCGGGAGGTACTAGTCGTACTGTAGCATCAGCACCCTTATGAATATTGCAGTACCGACGTACCCACGTGTGTACGTCCGTTCGATGGAAAAGCACGAATTGGAATTAGTAACGAGTACCTGTACAATGTCATGCAATGTACTGTTGCGTGACTGTACTCGTCACACTCGTACCCTCCCCCTCTTGACAGATCTTTGAGGCCGCCTCGAGGCAGACCTCCGTGGTCTAAGCTCCTTTACTGAAGTAGTTACTGGGACTCAGGAATGCGCGCTGGGTAAGCGTGCATGAAGTCAATGTACGCATGAGTTTTGGCAAACTTGTGCCATTGGGGCGTCTCCAAGAAATCTTGTAACGTTGTTGTCCGGTGTACTTCGTTCAACCGGTGCCAGACATGTGGAATGTCATCATCATTGAAGTGTGTCATGAAGAGCAGATATTTGCCTCGTCGTCCAGGTAGCGACTTGATGCACACAACAGAGATGTGCGAGACATCAAACTCCTCGTCGTCTCCTTCAGGTACAGTCACCGGGTCAGCTGGTCGTAGTGGAGCGGTAGAGCATGGTCGTAAATTGTTGACATGGAACAAATTGAAATTGAAATTGAAATTGTTTACAACATGACCCGGCAAACTGGACCGGCTGCTGTCTCACGGGCCACTCTACTTTCGCCATACAGGACTTATTTAGCAAGTTGGGCCCGGGTCTCTCCGACCAGGTACATTTCTTATCGACACACCTATCTGCAATGTGTGCCGACGTTCCTCGGGAGTTATATAACTGTAAGCAACCGCAGTAATTGCCACAGTCCCCCCACCTAAGGAGTAACAGCGTAATAATTTTGTAATCAAGAAAAACAGATCTAAAAATAAATCCACTTGCCGAGAAATGCAAAACTAAACTGCTGCTCGACCTTCACGATGCACGGCCCGCTCCCGCCGAACCGGGGTGTCGACCGGCCTAGGCCGGTCGGCGTTCGGGAGGGACGACGGGCCAGCCTAATCTAGCTCCCGCGTGACTTCGGTCTTGCCGAAGGTAGGAGGGGAAAGGCTGGCAAAAAACCCCTCCTCGCGCGGTCGCTCGTCGATCCCGCCGCTCCATCCCGTAAACCCCGCCCCAAGGTCTTGCCGCGTCCACCGACGCGGCGGTCCTCCGTGTCGAGGTCCCCCATCACCTCGAGGACAGGTGGGGGGGACCGAGACGCACAGACATAGAAAAAACTAGCGCTCCTGCCTCCGCGCCTGAATTTTCCCCGCTCATTTCCCCGGTTTTTTCTCTGTCTGGTACCCGGGTACCTGTCGGTTTTCCGGCCTGTGGCCGTACCCTCCCCCCTCTGATCGCGCGTCCACCGAGCAGCCTGTTCTTGAGCGGGGGCCTCCGCGCTCACCCGGGCCCACGCTCAAGGACTCCTAGGAGTATTAAGGTCTGTCGGGGTAGTGGGTGTCGAAGAGGGGGGGGGGCAGGTCACCGTAGCCGGATCCGGCGGGCCGCGGGCGCCCGGAATTAAGCAAAACCCTCCGTGCCGGGTTTTCCGGCGGCGCCGACCCAAAGGGTCGTCGCCGCCAGATCGTGTCGCTCCTCCCGTCGCGACTGTCCTCCTTGCCGTCCCAGCTGACTCCTCCCCCCGGGAGATGACGCTGGACGACGTAGCGGCGCGCTAGTGAGCGCCCTACCCTGGTGCTGCTCCCCAACTTGCGCGATGCCGGGTACGGACATTATTTTAGTGTCCAAAAAGCCCTCCGTACAGGGCTTTTCGGCGGCGGCTGATCCTGAGGATCGCCGCCGCCTCATGTAGCCGCTCCTCCGCCTGCGACTAGCCACCGTCCTGTGCCGTGTCTCGCCTCACCCCTCGGTAAGGTTCGACCGGCACAGGGCTGGTCGATAGCTAGCGAGCGCCCTTTCCTGGCGCTGCTTCCCGGCTGGCCACCACCAGCTCCAACACCCGCCTCCCACCGCTGATCCGGCCGTACCCTCCTCGCCATCAAACGCTGCCGTAGTACAGGTCCCACTCCTAAAAGTAGGGCTGTATCTAGGAGTATCTGTGTGCGAAAAAACATATCGGACGGGCCGAGCGGGAGATCTTGGCGCCGGTAGTGCACAGAAATTATTTTTTCAAAAGCCCTCTGTACAGGGCTTTCCCGACAGCTGCTGATCCCACGGATCGAGCTGTCGGCCCTCTTAGCCCCCTACCGTGCCAGGCCTGGCACGGCTACGGGGTTTCCAGCGCCCACCACGGGGAGGTGAGGGGATGCCGACGGGCCTGCGAGCGCACCCCCCTCCGGGGCCGCCGCCGCTGCGCCGCCGGCGGGCGCCGACATGGAACACATGATGTAAGCGTACTGTCGCAGGAAGTTTCAATCTGTAACTGTGTTTTCCAATTTGCTCTTCCACTGAAAAAGGTCCAAGCTGTCTGTCTCTGAGTTTCCGGTTCGGTTGTCCACGCAGAAAAAGGTTTGCTGTGACGACTGACACCTTGTCTCCTTTAGCGAAGTGTGGCGCTGTAGACGGTTATGTGCGCGCTTGCATCTCGTCTTTGTGTAGCTATAACACAGAGCGTACCGGGGTATGTACGTCCTGTAACAATCTTAACCGTTCTGCTGCGTCTTGCGAAACTGGAATTGATGGTCCCATGCTGAACAGCAAGTCGGGAGGCTCCTCAAGAGAGAGTCCGAAGTTAGCCTCAAACGGTGTGTGCTCAATTCCGAGTGCACGCGAGGCGTTGTACGCAAATTCCACTTGTGGTAGTAGCGTTGTCCAATCAGAGCCGTCATAGCAACATAAGCAACGAAGAAGCTGCTGAAACGTGATGTTCACGCGCTCTGTCTGTCCGTCGGTTTCTGGATGGCGACAGGAAGACATGTTCAGGCGCGTTCCGAGGTGTCGCCAAAGAGTCTGCCAAAAGGCACTGACGAATTTGGGGTCGCGATCACTGACCAGCACTCGGGGTAGTCCATGCAAGCGGTAGACTCCGTCTAAAAACAAAGTTGCAGTTTCTTCGGCAGTAACAGTCTCTGTACACGGCAGAAAATGGGCCATTCGGGTTAGATGGTCTACTACAATCAGCACATTGTTAAAGCCATTGCTCTCAGGTAAGTGTGTCAAGTAGTCAAGACCAACTGTATGCCACGGTCTGGGTGGAACATGCAATGGGTAAAGAGTCGCAGCCATCTGCGGTCGAATCTTTGCTCGTCGACACACGACGCCGCGTTCATAAAAATATTTCACATCTTGGCGAATTCGTTTCCACCTGAATCTGTCGAGTGCTTTAGCAAGAGTGCTAGCGACTCCTCTCTGACCAACTAACGAACTTGCGTGCAGCTCTGTGATCAATCTCAGTCGGAGCTCAGAGTTCTGTGGAATACAGAGGCGATCGAGGCCAAAAATATCCGTCTCTGGCTTCAATCCGGCTGTCTTTCGTCCACTCACCCTCGTCCCCATAAAACGAGTCTTGGGTGTACCCCTCGCGAATGAGATCAGCGAACTCAGGGCTCAGCTGCAACGCGTTAACAATCAGTAAGTTTAAATGTGCGTCTTCAAACAGTAGCTGGGACTTCCGTCGTAATTCTCGATATGACGGAACCTCGCCATCCCAAAATAATGGAACTGTGGCCTGAGGTACGAAGTTTGGACGCCGGCTTAACGGGTCAGCTTCGTTCAGAGCTCCCTTGCGATATGCAAGTGTCATCGAGCCCACAAACGGTTGCAAATCCCGCAGGTATCGTGCTTGCCGCTTGTTCAGCCTGTTGTTTGGTTGCCTGAGCAGATGGCCCAGTGTGTCGTGGTATGTTACGACAAGGAACGTTAGCTGTGACAGATCCAGCCGGAAACCAAGTTTTACCGGTACGAGGCTCACGTTGTAACACCAGCTTCACGTTCGACAATTTAGTCCCTCCAACATGAATTACGACTACCACGTAACGTCCAAGTCCAAGAGAAGCCATTTCGAGTCAATCAAGCTACGTCGAGCGAATCCATTGGTAGCGAAAACGTGCGTCTACCAAAGATCTCCGAAACCAGTGTGGCGGTTAGCCTCCTCAAGCTAAACGCTAGCACAAATCAGTTCTAATCTGTCTAGTTCTGTCGATGCAAGGAAAAAAAAACGCATCCTACCGTCACTAAAGACAGTAAAAAGATCCACAGTACTACTAAAGTACTACTAAACCACATACCGGGGATGGGTCGGCAGTTTGAATGAGCTATACCGACCGTCTTCGCTCCGGGCCTGGCCTCCCGTTGAGCGACAGATTGGTGGACATAGGGCCCGTTGAACAACAGGCACCGTCCACCTCTCCCCAACCGAGCCTAGCTCACCCAGGTCAGTGGATCCGTAGCGACACCAGACGGTACACACAGCAAGGCGCAGCTTCCAGAGTTTTGAAATTCATCTCCTCGACAGCTCTCGCGCCACCCACTTTGAAATCCGAAAATGTACCCACTCCACTACTACGACGTGCCAAAAACAACCATCGTTTACAAAAACCTCCCCCCCCCCGGGAACGACGGACCACATCGCGCCCCACCGAGCGTCCGGACGTTACCGTCCGCCGCCTACATCCTCCAAACCCAGGTCCCATCTGGCCTGGTCGTGTGCCGCCAACACACGCAACCTACTCGAAACCCGAACACAAACCTACAAAACTCAGCAACACTGATCGAACCCCACTCGACCACCATGTCCTCGTCACCTGATCTCCTCCCCACTTACAAGCAGGTGCTCCTGCGGGACCGTCGGCCCGCGAATACGCCCACCGCGGACCCATACAACCCCCGGAGCTGTCATTCGGGACATCCGCTCGCTCTACTCCACACTGTGCCCCAACCACCCCCATCCGCCCAAGACTTGGACCCGGCATTGGAACCCTCACCAGTCAGAGGACTCCAGACGCCTTTGGTCCTCGCCGCCCCCAGGTCAACCACTGACCTGGGACGGGCCGATGATTCACCAACCCACACAGACGACCTGTACCGGTGCGATCGTCCCGCTCTGACCCACAGTAAGGACCAGTCTAACACCCCCCGTCCCCTCCCGATAGCCCACGTTGATACTCTCATTAACCGCGCACTTAAACCGATGCCTTTCCCTCACCTTAGTGCGTCCCAGCCACTGTGCTGTAAAGTTCGACCAATAATGCAACATCATGAACCTCGAAAATCATCTTCTTTAATCAGAGAAAAATTTTATTATACAAGCCTGATTCCTGCCCCTGCACTAGCCACTGCCCTGATCTGTACTCACCGACGCCCCCCCTCCTCTCATGCTACCCTCCTACCCAACAACTACACTAGTCCACTCGCAGCTGCTCAAATTGCCTGGCCTGTCGCGCCGGCCCTTGCCCTACACGCTCCCTCTCGCCCGAACTCGCCGCTCGCCGACCGCCACCCCCCGTCCCACAATACGGCCTTGTCTAGCACCCAGCGTCCCCTCCCGTTAGCCTGCACTGATACACTTGTTATCAGCGCACTTAAATCGAAACCCTCTCCCCACCTTAGTGCTTCCTAGCCAAAGAGCTGCACAGCTCGATCAATAATGCATCATCATGTAACTCGCAATAAGTCGTTTTCCTCAGTAAAGTTTTTTACAGGCCTGATTCTTACCACTGCACTAACCACCGCCCTGATCAGTCACCCCCGTCACCCCTCTCCCTGCTGCCCTCCCCCTGCTCCCTCGCTCTATCCCTCACTCGCTCCAGTCGTTGCGCCTCTCCGCTTCATCCTTTTCTTTTTTACCTTTCTTCCCTTTTTTACTTTTACCATGATAACACGCCTAACTCAACAGACACTCGCGCTTACCTGCGATTACCACACTGCAGAACCTAGTGCACTCGTTCTCCCTCCCCCCTTTTACACGCCCCATGCTCTGCCCTACTCGCCCGTCGCTGTGATAATGACAGTGCTCCCCCTGCTGAGATTAGCCCACCCGACCTGCTCTACCCGAATAATTAACCGATCACCCGCCCCCCCGCGCACCCCCCTGCCCCGGAAATATCGCCCCTCCCTTACAGAATCAGTCTGGCAGTCCCGAACCCGTAACATTCTCAGCGATGCACGTATTCCCCCACCCCTACAGTCCCCACTTCCTTTAAGCCTGCTCCGAGGCTTCTCTCGGAAGCCCCGAAGCACATTTGATACGATATCGACAGCCCCCTCTGTCACAGTTCCCCACTATCGCCCTCCTTCTAATACCTACCACACCTTGCTTACAATTTTTCAATCCCCCCTCCCCTACCATCTCATCCTCTCCCCGCCATCCCTACACTTACCACCCTCTCTTAAGCTCCGAAAGACCACCCGTTCCAAGGAGCTTCTACTCGCCGAAATGCGCAAGACGTCGACGAACGGACCCTCCGGAGCCTCACACCCTCGCCCTCCACAAGCCTCGGCCGGCAAGGCCGCTTATCATCATTAGTCCCCCACATGACGGGCCTCAAGGCCCAGAGGTTAGACCCCACAACCAACCCCCCACCCCCCAGCTAGATATCCGACGACACACTACTACCTCCATGCTTCCGCCAACTCTCCCGGCCCACTTTACTCCCCGCACCTGTTGCACCGTCTTACATAACTACCTCTTCGACCTAAACCTTGAATACGGCCTCCCTACACCCATCGGCTGCCTCGATTCCTCTGCGGTCCTATCCTTCCAATGGGGTCGTTACCATGACCTCTCCAACCTCTACTGCCTTGCTACGACGTTATCCAAACTCCACTCCACTCCCACCGCCTCGTACACAGTTATCACTAACAACGAAGTCGATAATCACCACCACAACTCCCAATTCCCCAGCCACTGGACTAACCTCGCCAACCGAGGCGCCCCCCCCCGTCCGGGGACGCCTAACCACTCTCTCGTGATCCTCACATGGCAACACTCACACTTCGGCCTCCTACACCTAACTCACACCTCAGCCACATGGATTGACTCTCTTCATCACCCTCCTCCGCCCGACCTCCTCGCCCGCTCTCTCAATCTCCTCTCTGACTGGAACTCCTCCCCCCCCCTCCCGTCGGTACCCTACGCTCCCTCAACCCACCTCGCCAAAACGATTCCGACGGAGCATGGTCGTGCGGTACCCACGCCCTCTTGCACACCTACTTCATCACCACAGCCCCCCCGGACCAACCATACACCCCCCCCCCTTCGACCCCCGTTCCTCGGTTTACTCCCTACACACTCTCCTATGGAACCACACCTTCCGCTCCGCCCCCCTCCCACAGGGCCGCCACCACCTTCTCGACGCCCTCCACCCCCCCACACTACCCCCCCCCCCTCAGCCCCCACCCACTCCCCTCATCCCCCCCTCCCCTCCTCTCCTCCCCC